>NC_069440.1:707438-764938 GCF_026875155.1 Cherax quadricarinatus | reverse complement strand
ACAGTATTTAGATAAAGGTAGGGAAGTTTTTATTGCGTTTATGGATTTAGAAAAGGCATATGATAGAGTGGATAGAGGAGCAATGTGGCAGATGTTGCAAGTATATGGAATAGGTGGTAAGTTACTAAATGCTGTAAAGAGTTTTTATGAGGATAGTGAGGCTCAGGTTAGGGTGTGTAGAAGAGAGGGAGACTACTTCCCGGTAAAAGTAGGTCTTAGACAGGGATATGTAATGTCACCATGGTTGTTTAATATATTTATAGATGGGATTGTAAAAGAAGTAAATGCTAGGGTATTCGGGAGAGGGGTGGGGTTAAATTACGGGGAATCAAATACAAAATGGGAATTGACACAGTTACTTTTTGCTGATGATACTGTGCTTATGGGAGATTCTAAAGAAAATTGCAAAGGTTAGTGGACGAGTTTGGGAGAGTGTGTAAAGGTAGAAAGTTGAAAGTGAACATAAAAAAACAGTAAGGTGATGAGGGTATCAAATGATTTAGATAAAGAAAAGTTGGATATCAAATTGGGGAGGAGGAGTATGGAAGAAGTGAATGTTTTCAGATACTTGGGAGTTGACGTGTCGGCGGATGAATTATGAAGGATGAGGTTAATCATAGAATTGATGAGGGAAAAAAGGCGAGTGGGCGTTGAGGTTTATGTGGAGACAAAAAAACGTTAACTATGAGGCAAAGAAGGAATGTATGAAAGTATAGTAGTACCAACACTCTTATTGGATGTGAAGTTTGGGGTTTGCAGGGGGAGGGGGGGTTTGGAGGAGTGGAGTGTCCTGCCCAAAGGGGAAATGCTTTATGAAAAATTTTAAAGAAAGGGGAATTCAAATTGGGGAAATTTAAAGGAAAAGGGTTGGAGTTAATAAAAGATTAGTCAGGGGGGCAAAGGGGGGTTTGTTGAGGGGGTTTTGGGTCATTTAAAAGAGAAGGGTTCAAATTTAAATACTTTGGAAAGCGTAAAAATCTGTGGGGAAGGAAGGGGGGGGTGGGGGGTGTCCTCGAAAAGGTTGGAAAAAAGGGGGGTAAGGGGGGGTTTTTTGGGGGCGGGGGGGTTTGGGACTTCCAGTAGGCGTGCTTTGGGGCGTGTTGATGGGATTTTAAAAGGGGAAAAATTTGGTATTTAGGACTTAAACGAGTTTTTGGAGTGGAGCGGGGTAAAAATTAAAAAAGGGTTTCAGGAAAACCGGGTTATTTTTTATATAGCCGGACTTGAGCCTGGAAATGGGAATTTACAATCCCTTTCCCACTTTAAAGGGGGGGGTTTCGGGTTTTGGGCTTTTTGGAGGGATATGTTGTGTATCTTTATCTATAGCTTCAAAACTGTTGTTTTCTGGGCACCTCTGAAAAACAGTGTTTAATGTTTTTAGGGGAGGTGAAATTTTTTTGAATGATGATAAAAGATTTTCTTTTTGGGTTTTTTCTTTTTTTTTGGGGTCCCCCCTGCCTCAGTGGGAGAGGGGGCCGATTTTGTTAAAAAAAAATTTTATAAAAAGGGGGGTTTTGGGAACCCATTTCCCAAAAGTGCGGCGGGGCCGGATTCGACCCTACACAGGGTTGTCCTTTTCTAAAAGAGACAACATAAAGAAATGTATCCCCCCTTCTCCATTTCCGCCACCCGGTCTTACAAACATGATTTTAAGCGACTGACTTTTTTTCATTTGCGGGGAAAACCCCTGCCCAGTGGAAATCAAGGGTAATTTCATGCCTCCTCCTTTTTGAATACCCGCCTCAGCATGCAATTTTATATAGCAATGAAAACCACGAAACAAGTGGTATTGAATTCCACGCCGGGGGTGTCCTTGAAAACATGAAACAAGTCAGTTCCTATGCTAACTTTTGTTTGTAGGAGGGATGGGGGGAGGGGTTTAACAGTACTTTTTTTTATTTCTTGAACTGGACGTGTTCCTTTTGGGGTCGAATCCTGGTTTTGCCGTTTTTTGGTAAATGATATATAAAAATATATATATATATATTTTATATATATATAAAATTATATTTTAAAAATTATAAAAATATTAAATAAAAATATATAATAAAAAATATTTTTAATTAAAAATTTTTTTTGGGATGTTAACATTCGAAATTGTTTTTTGATGCGATCTTTTTTATATTTTTAAAATGTAATTGCAAACGTATTAAAAAGATATTAAATGTTTGAAAGGGTAATTTTTTTAAGAAATTAAGTTGCAGACACACTATATGACTAGACACATATGCAAAAGTTAGGTATTTTGATTTCCGAAGCATTCCCCTACACAGTGGCTTTTTCCCAGTCAAAATACGGAAGTGACAAACCCTGAAGAAAGCAATATCTGACTGTTGCACATGTCTTAAAAATTCTTTTGTGGGTTATTGTATACCTTTTAATTAATTTTTATTTGCTTGTCTAAACACTGCAAGCAACGGAAACCTTGGGGTACAGGGGCCATCTAAAACTTTATTATGAGTGAAAAGAGATGGATTTGGGGACCTGCCTAGTTTTGGGGCCAAATTTTTCAATTCTTATGTTTCATTTTCTGTTTAGGGGGCCCCTCGCATTTTTGGGGGACGCCCTCATTTCTCATCTTTCCTCTGGCCTTTTAAAAGTGGGTCCCCTGTTTTGAACTTCACTTTTTGCAAGGCTGGGGGGACTGACCATCTCCAGCAACTTCTTCAAGGCTGAAGGATTTTTTTTAATATTTTTTCCCTTTTCCCCATTTTAGGTGTCTTCACTTTGAGTTTCCTCTTTGGGACCAAAAAAAAGCCTTCTGGTAGGTCAAACTTTTTTAGAAAAAAAAGATCCTGACTTTTTGCTCATATGTCCAATACCTTAATATGGATACTAGCCCCCATTTTATATCCCAACAAACATTTACATCGAAAATTGGTTGTTTTTAAAATTGAAAATGGGAGTAAAAAACTACAAAAATTTTTTTGGTCCTTCACGGGTTGGTGTTGCCTGAAATTTCACGTGTCTCAGTAGGAAGATAACAGGAAAAACCGGGAAAATATTTGGACAGATAAATAAAATTTTGGGAAGGACTTAAACGAAAGTTTTAACTAAAAAACCTATAGAGAAATAGACATTTTTTATGAAAATTTTTGTTATTTAAACGGGGAAAAACTGTCTTGGGGGTCTATATAGTAGTGTGCAAAATTTGTCCCTTGGTTTACCTGGGATGTTTAAAAACTCCCGCTATTTGGGCTCACCTTCAGTAACTTTTTTAAAGCGGGAAAGTGATAATAAATTTTTCATTAAAAATTTTTTTTCCATTTTGTGGCCTCACATTTGTTGCACTAATGAAAAAATAAAATTTTATTTTATTTAGGGGCAAGTAACCTAAATTTGTTTTAACTCTATGAAGCCCATTTTTAAACAAATTCAACAAAAACCCCCCCAATTTTGGGGGGGGGTTCCCCCCCCCCCCCCCTCCCCCTCCCCGGCGTCCCTCACGATTTTTTACCCCCGCACTCAAAATTTTCTCGAAGGGTCCAAATAGTATAAAATTTTAATACACAATTATATTATTCTTTTAAAATTTTGTTCACATTTGGGAAAATTTAAAGAAAAAAAAAATTTCCCACACCCTATTTAAAATAAATAAAAATTATATATATATATTTATTATAAAATATATATTTTTAATATATATAAAAAAATATTATATATAAAATATATTATATATTTTGCAATAAGATCACAGAAAACAGGTGATTTGGGGAATATGAAAAAACAACCACTCTGAAAAAATAGAAAAATTTCCAAGCGCTTTTGTTGAAACTAACTCAAAATTTTTCCAAAAAATTTATTTTTTTATAATTTAAGAAAATTTAAAGAAAAAGGGGGGAATTTTTTATTTTTTAAATTTTTTTTAATATATATATATGCGTTTGTATGAGGCGACAAAATGCCGGGAGCAATGGGTAGTAACCCCTTCCCCCTGTGGGACTTTTTACAAAAAAAGGGGAAGGAAAAAAAAATTTTATAAAAGGTTTCTTAAATTTTGGTGGATGAAAGTCGGATGACAAAAAAACAATGATTGCTGATTTTTAAAATAAAAAATTTTGGATTTTCCTGGCCCTAACAAAAAAAGTGAAGGGGGGGGGGGAAAGTTTCGGGGGGGGGAAAAAAAGGGGTTTAAAAACTTGGAGTATTGAGAGAGTTAGAGAAAAGGGAAAGGGGTGAAAGAAATTTTTTGAATGATCAGTTATGGGGGAAGAAAAGAGAATATGAATGTGTAAATTCAAAAATTAGGGGGATTAAAGAAAAGGTTGATGCAGAAGGGGGTCATAATAAGCTGTATGCACCTGGAGAAGAGGGGGAAATGCAGAGGAGGGGAGAGGGGTTTTTGGGGAGTTTTAAGTGAATGTATAGGACCCTTTGAACCAAGTGAGAGGTAATTGTGGTGGGGATTTGAATCAAAAGTATGAGAAACTTTTAGAAGGGGGGGAGTTAAGTTTGGGGTGCCGGTGTAAAGGGAAAGGGGGAGGGCCCTTTGTTTTAAATTTTTGAAATAGAAAGGGGTTTAGTTTGGGAAATACATATTTTAAAAAAAAAGAGGAAAAAAATAATATAAAAAGATATGATGTAGGGCAAATGACAGTATTTGTTGGATTATTTTTGGGTGAAAAAAAGACTGTTAAAGTGGGATTTTCGGTTGTACATGTTTATAGAGGGGCCACAGTTTATATCAATCATTTTTTATTTGTAGTACACTGAGAGTATAAAGGTAATGGGATAAAAGGGGGAATGAAGAAATCAGGGAAGGGGAAGGGGTTTAAGGTTTAAAAAACTAAAAGAGGAGGCATTTTGGGTAAGTTTAAAAAACGGGCTTTTTGGAAAGGATAGATGGGCAATGAGACATGGGCCCAAGGGGGTCGAAGGGGTTATGGGTAGGTTTAAAAAGTAGTTTAGAGTGTTCAGCAGAAGTTTGGGTTACGGGAAAAGTGGGTGCGGGGGGGAAGGGGAGCGGGGGTGGAATTGATGTAAAGGAGTAGAAAGGGGAGAAAAAGTTAGCATTTTGAGAAGTTTTTCAAAGTGAATGATGAAAGGAGGGAAGGGGAAATATGGAGAAAAAGAAAAAGGGGTTAAAGAGAGTGGGGGAAGAAATTTGTAAAAAGAGAGAAAATGAGAGAGGGGGTGAGTGTTTCAAAAAATTTTTTGTTAAAAAATAAAAAAAAGGGTTTTGATTGAATTAAAAAGTTAAAAAGCCTAGAGAAAAAAATGGTTTTTGTCAGTTAAAAATGGGAGAGGAGAGTTATTTTAAAAGGAGGTTAGAGGGATTGGAAGATTGAAGGGGAAAATTTTTTAGGAATTGTTAAATGTTGATGAAGATAGGAAGCTTTGATTTTTGTGGGGGAGGGCCCAAAGGGGGAAAAACATCTTGAAGGAAATGAGGGGAAAAAAACCCGTTGTGAGTTGGGGGGGGAAGTCGTGAGGAATAGGTAAAATGAAAGGGGGGAAGGGGAGGGCCCGGGGTTATGGGGTAAAGATAGAAATGTTAAAAGCAGGGGGGGATATAGTTTTGGAGGGGGGGTTGGTGCAATTTTTTTAATAAATGTATGGAAGAGGGTAAGGTACCTAGGGGTTGGAGAGGCATGGGTAGTTCCTTTGTATAAAGGGGAAAGGGGATAAAAAGAGTGCAAAAAAAAAAAGGGGGGTAAGTCGGGTTTATTTACCCGGAAAGTGTATGGGGAGAGGTTTTTAATTTAAAAAATTTAAAAGTAAAACGGAAAATAATAGCAGATGAACAAGGGGGGGCCCCTTTAGGAAAGGAAAGGGGGGTGTGGAACCCGGGTTTACAGTGAAACATATAAGTGAAATTAAATTTTGATAAGGCTAAAGGGGGTCCTTTTTTGGCATTTTTGGATTTGGAAAAGGCTTGACAGGGTGGATAGGGGGGGAAAGGGGCAGAGTTGCAAGGGGGTTTGGGGGTTTGGAGGTAGGGTTTCTGAAAGCAGTGAAGAGTTTTTTCGAGGATAGTGGGGGCCAAATTGAGTATGTAGGGAAAAGGGAAATTTTTTCCCCGTAAAAATAAAGGGCCCTTTGACAAGGATGTGTTTATGTTTACCGTGGTTGTTTAATTTTTTTTATGAAAGGGGGTTTTAAGAGAAATTTAAATTTCGAGGGTCTTGGGGAAGAGGCGTGGAAAGTTAAAAGTAAAGAAAAAAGGACAAAAGTTGGGGAAATTTTAAATCCCTTTTATGGGTCAACCCGAAAAACAGTTGGGAGTTGTGGGAATTTTTGGGGGGGTGGTTTTGGTTCCCGGAAAAAAATTTGGGTTAGAGGGTAAAAAAAAAATTGGATGGTTTTAAAAACTTTAGTGAAGATGGAGGAGGTTTTTAACCCCTATTTCCCTTTTTTTATCTTCCCTTCTATTCTTCTTTTTTTTCCTTCTCCTTTCCCCTTTTGGGCCCCCCTTTTTTTGGGAGGGGGGAAAAAAAAAGGGTTTAATGTTTTTAAGTTTTTTGTTTTAAAGTTTTTTTAAAAAAAGGTGAAAAAACTTGGGTTTTTTGGGAAAGTTGAAGGGGAAAAAAGGCTGGGGAGTGGGGGTCCCAAATTTAGGAATGTTTTTGAAAAAATTTTAAAAAATTATTTTGGGTTTTAAAAAATGCGGGGATTACCAAAACGTTTCCCAAAAGGGGGAAAAGGGTTTTTTAATGGGTTTAAATTTTAAAAGGAAAAATCAGAATGTTTTTTTTGAAATTTTCATTGTAAAGGAAAACTTTTTCGCCAGGGGTGGGGAAGGGGTAAAATTTTTTATTAAAAAATTAACCAGGTGAGCGGGAAGGAGTGTGGAGACAAAAGGTTTTTTTTAATTAAATTTTACCGGGGCTGTTGATGGACAAATAAATTTTAAAAACCCCCCAAAACCCCAACCCAAAAAACCCCAAAAAAAACATTCCCACCAAAAATTTTTAATTTAAAAAAATTTTAAAAATTATTAAAGCCCCTTTGGAAAGGCAAATGAAAAAAGGATGAAAATTTTTGAAAATTTTTCTTTTTTTTAAAATTTTTGGGGGGAAAGGGGGGGAAAAAAAAACAAAAAAAAAATTTTTTTATAAATAAAAAAAAAAAAAAAATTTTTTTTTTTTTTTTTAAATTAAAATTTTTTCCCTAAGGCTTTTGGTACAAAAAAAAATTTTTTTTAATTATTTTAAATTAAACCCCTAAAATTGGAAATTTTTAAAAAAAATTTTTAAATTCTTTAAAACGTGTGTGTATTGTGTGTACTCACCCTAAATTGAGGTTTTCAAGGGGTCGAATCCCAGCTTCCTTGGCCCCCCCCTCTTCCCCTGGGCCCCTACTTTGGTCACTCCCCTAACCGTGAGCCTTTTTCATACCTCTGCTTAAAAACTTTGTATGGGTCCTTTTTTTTAGGGGGGTGTGTGTTTTGTGTGTTTTTTTTTCTATCTAGTTGAGGGTTCAGGGGTTTGAGTCCGACTCCTGGGGGCCCCGCCCCTTCACTGGGCGCTCTGGGGCACCCCTCCCTGAAAACCCTGAGCTTTAAAAAAAACCCCCTGCTTAAAGCTATGTATGGGTCCTGCCTCCACTACATCGCTTCCCAAACTATTCCACTTACTGACTACTCTGTGGCTGAAGAAATACTTCCTAACATCTCTTTGATTCATCTGTGTCTTCAACTTCCTACTGTCTCCCCTTGTTACTGTGTCCAGTCTCTGGAACATCCTGTCTTTGTCCACCTTGTCAATTCCTCTCAGTATTTTGTATGTCGTTATCATGTCCCCCCTATCTCTCCTGTCCTCCAGTGTCGTCAGGTTGATTTCCCTTAACCTTTCCTCGTAGGACATACCTCTTAACTCTGGGACTAGTCATGTTGCAAACCTTTGCACTTTCTCTAGTTTCTTTACGTGCTTGGCTAGGTGTGGGTTCCAAACTGGTGCCGCATACTCCAATATGGGCCTAACGTACACGGTGTACAGGGTCCTGAATGATTCCTTATTAAGATGTCGGAATGCTGTTCTGAGGTTTGCTAGGCGCCCATATGCTGCAGCAGTTATTTGGTTGATGTGCGCTTCAGGAGATGTGCCTGGTGTTATACTCACCCCAAGATATTTTTCCTGTGTGTGTTTATAGATCAAATGAAAACTCTGGCCCACAGGTTTCTCCAGGTACATGCTGTTCCCTATATACAAGTTGCTTGTTTTTAAATAAAGGTCAGAACTGCAAAGTATTAACACTGAGGATATTGCGCAGATAGTTTTAGAATAATCTCAGGAAGTATACGAGTTCTTAACTTGTAAAATAAATGCAATATTTCTGAGCTAACTCCTATGTGTTTGTAGAAAGAGAGAGAGAGAGAGAGAGAGAGAGAGAGAGAGAGAGAGAGAGAGAGAGAGAGGAGAGAGAGAGAGAGAGAGAGAGAGAGAGAGAGAGAGAGAGGGAAGGAGGGAGAGGGACCGACTGGCTCGTGGAATGCTTTACTGATTCTGGTAATTAAATAATCAATTTATGACTTTAAAATAAACTAAAAACCTTATTAGGAAAAGTGACGGGATCCTCGATTATCAGTAATGTGCGTCTCCCCAACACGCTCTCTAGATACCCTGGGTGACACGCAACCACAGTGTAGTGGGTGCAGTCACCACTGACCCGTTACAACAGTCATGGTAGCGGAGATACTCTCCACTGACCCGTTACAACAGTCATGGTAGCGGAGATACTCTCCACTGACCCGTTACAACAGTCATGGTAGCAGAGATACTCTCCACTGACCCGTTAAAACAGTCATGGTGGCAGAGATACTCTCCACTGACCCGTTACAACAGTCATGGTGACGGAGATACTCTCCACTGATCCGTTACAACAGTCATGGTGGCAGAGATACTCTCCACTGACCCGTTACAACAGTCATGGTGGCGGAGATACTCTCCACTGACCCGTTACAACAGTCATGGTGGCAGAGATACTCTCCACTGAGCCGTTACAACAGTCATGGTGGCAGAGATACTCTCCACTGAGCAGTTACAATAGTCATGGTGGCAGAGATACTCTCCAATGACCCGTTACAACAGTCATGGTGGCAGAGATACTCTCCACTGACCCGTTACAACAGTCATGGTGGCGGAGATACTCTCCACTGACCCGTTACAGCAGTCATGGTGGCAGAGATACTCTCCACTGACCCGTTACAACAGTCATGGTGGCGGACAGACTCTCCACTGACCCGTTACAACAGTCATGGTGGCGGAGATACTCTCCACTGACCCGTTACAACAGTCATGGTGGCGGAGATATTCTCCACTGACCAGTTACAACAGTCATGGTGGCGGAGATACTCTCCACTGACCCGTTACAACAGTCATGGTGGCGGAGATACTCACCACTGACCCGTTACAACAGTCACGGTGACGGAGATACTCTCCACTGACCCGTTACAACAGTCATGGTGGCGGAGATACTCTCCACTGACCCGTTACAACAGTCATTGTGGCGGAGATACTTTCCACCGACCCGTTAGAACAGTCATGGTAGCGGAGATGCTCACCACTGACCCGTTACAACAGTCATGGTGGCGGACAGACTCTCCAATGACCCGTTACAACAGTCATGGTGGCGGAGATACTCTCCACTGACCCGTTACAACAGTCATGGTGGCGGAGATACTCTCCACTGACCCGTTACAACAGTCATGGTGGCGGACAGACTCTCCACTGACCCGTTACAACAGTCATGGTGGCGGAGATACTCTCCACTGACCCGTTACAACAGTCATGGTGGCGGAGATACTGTCCACTGACCCGTTACAACAGTCATGGTGACGGAGATACTCTCCACTGACCCGTTACAACAGTCATGGTGGCGGAGATACTCTCCACTGACCCGTTACAACAGTCATGGTGGCAGAGATACTCTCCACTGACCCGTTACAACAGTCATGGTGGCGGAGATACTGTCCACTGACCCGTTACAACAGTCATGGTGACGGAGATACTCTCCACTGACCGTTACAACAGTCATGGTGGCGGAGATACTCTCCACTGACCCGTTACAACAGTCATGGTGGCAGAGATACTCTCCACTGACCCGTTACAACAGTCATGGTGACGGAGATACTCTCCACTGACCCGTTACAACAGTCATGGTGACGGAGATACTCACCACTGACCCGTTACAACAGTCATGGTGACGGAGATACTCTCCACTGACCCGTTACAACAGTCATGGTGGCAGAGATACTCTCCACTGACCCGTTACAACAGTCATGGCAACGGGGATACTCTCCACTGACCCGTTACAACAGTCATGGCAACGGGGATACTCTCCACTGACCCGTTACAACAGTCATGGTGACGGAGATACTCTCCACTGACCCGTTACAACAGTCATGGTGACGGAGATACTCTCCACTGACCCGTTACAACAGTCATGGTGACGGAGATACTCTCCACTGACCCGTTACAACAGTCATGGTGGCAGAGATACTCTCCACTGACCCGTTACAACAGTCATGGTGGCAGAGATACTCTCCACTGACCCGTTACAACAGTCATGGTGGCGGAGATACTCTCCACTGACCCGTTACAACAGTCATGGTGGCAGAGATACTCTCCACTGACCCGTTACAACAGTCATGGTGACAGGAGATACTCTCCACTGACCCGTTACAACAGTCATGGTGGCAGAGATACTCTCCACTGACCCGTTACAACAGTCATGGTGGCGGAGATACTCTCCACTGATGAATGAAACACTTACGTAACACTTGGACATCTTTATTGTGGAAATGTTGCCAAGTGTTGCGCAAGTATTTCATTCATCAACTTGTCTGTTTTCTAATCCATTTATACAATAATAATCACCCTTGAACCGTTACAATAGTCAAGGAGGTGGAGACACTCACCTCTCCTCCATATAATATACTATAATAATTGGCTATAATCATAACCATAATTTTTTAATGGGTGGACTGGTAAGCCAGCGGAAGGCCTCAGTCAGATGGCCAAAAGCTCCAACTGCGGGTCATCATATGACTGAAACCCGCGTCAGGAAACACTTGATCTGTTTGCTGAGAAATCTTAGCTGCCTTCTGCATGAATGTTTAGGGTATAGTCATCTGCATTGGCAAGGGATTCCGAGGTGAAGTAGGTCATTGAAGAGGACATCCATAACAGTGAATCAAGTAGGCCTACACCTTCTTTTTTGGAACACTGGCACAAACTGAGCGTCTTCTCGGTTTTATTCCATTGAGAACCACTTGAAGGAAGTAACTAAGGAAGTGTAGCTCTGAGCCATAGACTCCAAGTGCTTGCAGTTTCACCAGGCCTCCCAGTGGATCAAGGTTTGATCAACCAGGCTGTTACTGCTGGCTGCACGTAGTCCAGCGTACGGACCACAGCCCGGCTGATCGGGTACTGACTTCAGGTATCTGTCCAGCTCCTTGAAGACAGCCAAAGGTCTATTGGTAATTCCCCTTATGGCTGGTGGGTGGCTGTTGAGCAGTCTTGGGCCCCAGACTTTTATTGTGTTTTCTCTAAGTGTACTAATGTCACCCATACTTTTCACTGAGAGTATGTTGCACAGTCTGCCCAGTCGTCTTCGATTTTCTAGATGTATCTCTCTCACCTGCTCTCCAGTGAGTATAAGTTAAGTGCTTTCAAGCTTTTGCAATAATTAAGGTGTTTGACGGAACTTATATGTGCAGTAAAGGTTCTCTTTACATTCTCTAGATCTGCGATTTCACCTGCTTGGATGGAGCTGTTAGTGCATAGCAGTATTCCAGCCTAGAGAAAACAAGTGATTCAAAAGAATCCTCACTGGCTTGACATCCCTTATTTTGAAGGTTCTCATTATCCATCCTATCATTTTCTTCGCTGATCTTGGATTCATCCAGTGAGTGCTTCCACATACTGAAGAGAGTTAGCTGGAAATTAGCTGCAGAGCGACATTTTCTCATGGAATGTTAATTGTCGCAAAGAAAAGTTATTCTCAAAATAGGCTGTCATTTTGCCAGTGATTGGCAGGACTGATATTGATATGTAGCTGCTGATTCGTTCTACTGATCATTGACTGTTTTTTTCTTTCCAAAAAAAGGTTATTTACTATGTTATGCTGTGTTGACAGATACTAGTTAAGAGGCGATGGTAGCTGGTCTACTCAGCAATCACTGACTCACCTTGTCCGGGCCACAAGCCTTTGTTGATCCAGGGATTTAAGGAGATATGTAACTCGTCCTGTCTTATTGTCACCTGTGTCACCTCCATTGTGGCTTGTAATGAAGGTTCCCTAACTGGATCCGAAGGTTGCATGTGGCAGCAAAATGTTCAATAAGTAGGTCAGCTTGTTTTTCTGGTAGGGACATTACCATCCTGTCGAATTAGAAGTGAAATGGGTTCATCAAACGAATATCCTTGTCGGTCCTTGATCAGGGACCAGGTTTTGCAGCCCACGCTTCCTGGTGCCAATTTTCTTTTTGTGATAGCCTTCATTCTAGAGATGGCCAAGTTCCTGGCCTACTTTCGCTGATAGGCTTGAATGTGAAGGCTCTTCATATAGGCAGTGAGATGCCTCTTGTATCTTCTCCAAGTCTTGTACCTGGCAGTAGCAGCTTCTCGGCAACGTTATCCAAATCAAGGCTGATCTAAAGGCTCCGTTATCATACTTCAGGGTAGGTTGTGTACCCTTGTTGGAGATTAAAGATATATTTAATAAAGGCTGTCATTTGATATATTAGCATCACCTTGGAGAAGAGTATTTCCCATTCAGTGGCTTCAAATTTCAAGCCTTTGGTCAGCGAATTTCCATTCTTCCACAGCCAGGTTGTACGAGATGGGTCTTCAAATTATTCTATATTGTTTTTAGTATTTTAAAGACTGCCTTGTAATCCACTGAACGAACATAACCTAGTGGCTTGCAAGTGATTGTGTCTTCAGGTATGTCACTCACTTGTTTGTCTCTGCTTGTATCTCTCTCTCTCTCTCCGTCTCCCTCTCCCTTTCTTCCTCTCACACACACCAATGTTGCGAGGCAAAAGATAGAGAGATGTCAGGCGTAGAATATCATCCCCGCAGGACCCTCTCAAACTTCAAGGGGACAGAAAATACAACCGAGATTTTCCCTTCAAGCACTGTGTGGGAAAACTGAAAATCTTGAAGAATGAAAGAACTTATCTTGACAGAAATGCACTTGAGTTACCAGCAACAATGTTAAAGTTACTATAAAAACATTTGTAAACACAGAAGCATAATAAACACTGGTCTTAGGTGCAAATTAACCCATGTGGATTATTTTTATTTTTATTTTCACACTATTTTGTGCATCCCTCCAGAGATGCACAAACTGGTGAAAATACAGGAAGGCCGAACAATGTTCCTTACTTTCGAGAGAAACCCGGTCAGGTGTGAGATAATGTTCTCCATTACACTGTTCTGGTGTTACATGTTACATGGGATACATAAACCAGGATCCCGCAGTTGTGTAAGGCCTATATCTTTTCAGATATAGGCACAAAGCTTATCTCTGCTCATACATAGGCACAAGGCTTATCACTGAGGAACCTGATGAATTTTTGAGAAATGTAAAATTTGATATATGTTTTGAAGGGCTCTTGATCCAGGGAATTGGATATACCGTCCACTTCCTTGGTTCGAACACGATTGTCTCTCATTCCCGACGCGCTGTATGTCTCCTACGGGTTTAACGCTTCCTCCCTGTGTATAATAATTTCATGTATTCCTTGATTCTCTCTCTCTCTCTCTCTCTCTCTCTCTCTCTCTCTCTCTCTCTCTCTCTCTCAGAGACGGGGGAAGTGATAAAGACTGAAAATTCTCAAAAAACCTGAAGCGAAACTCCCGAAGATTTTGTAATGGAATTCTTTTTATTCTCTTTTCCGAGGCCTGGGAAATCCTTCGTTATATTGTATAGCCATTATTTTTTATATATTTTTCGTACAGATTCTCACCATTTTATTATATATTCTTCGCTCTGTTACCCTGAAAGTTTATTTTTTTATTCCATAGTATAATAAAACCTAAGGTTTTAGTGTAAATAACAAATAGTCACAATACCGTGACTGGAACAATACATAAATAACCCGCACATAGGAGAGAGAAGTTTATGACGAGGTTTCGGTCTGACTTGGACCATTTACAAAGTCATTTGTGCTAAACGGACTTTCTTTTCTTCTAAACTCTCTGCTCCTGTGAAATCTCCTTTTCTTTGCCTTCCGTACATTTATATTCTTTCTAATCTCATTAACTCTCTACGTTTCTTAGAGATCAAATTTACTTTTCACCCAACTAACGCCCTTCGCAGTAATCTAGTTCGTACCTCTCCCTCTGCAGTTAATGCTCCTGGTGACTACTCTGTTTCATGCTCCTCTTGTCCCCTTCAATACTTTGGAGAAATGAGCCTCTCTCTTTCTGACAGACTTAAAGAGCACAAAAACAGTGTTAGGCTTACCGACACCAGTGATACTCTTCTCTGTCATGTTAGAGATTACAGTCATCCTATTGACTGGTCCTCTACCAAAACTATCTGTCCTACTTCTAGCCTTCACAGCCGTCGTCTTGTTGAATCATCCCTTATGCACAGCTTTCCTAGTATGAATCTTAATCCTGGCTTTGTCTCTGTAGATGCCCTTCTTTCTCTTTACATTGTCAAATGCTCCAACCTTCAGAACACTCGTGGCTTGACCTGATCCTTTTTTCTCTCCCTAACTCTTCCCCTTTTCTACTTTTCCTTATTTCTTGGTTTTTTCTTCTTCTGCTTAGTGTGTTTTAACCTTTAGTTTTTCCCTTCCCCTGTATTTTTGGTCCCATCCCTTGTGCGCCCTTAACTCTCCTGCTGTGCTCCTTTCCTTGGCTTTAGACTTACCCCAATTTTACTGCTACTACTACGAATACCTCTCCTTTACTACTATTACTGCTTCCTTCTACCTTTTCTACTACTATTACTATTGCCTCACTTCTCTCCCCTTTTTATCTCTTGTGGCAAAAATCTACTTCCCCTACTTTCTGTTACCTTTACTATTTTCACTACTACTGCTTCGACTACCAGCATTACCACTACCACTACTTATTTTTCTTCCTCTCTTTCTCCCGTCCCTGTCCCCTTCGCCTATATATACTCGCTCATTCTCTTCTGTCACTGTGACTTGTGAATGGTCCAAGCCGGACTGAAACGTTGTCATAAGCTTATCTCTCTTCTAGGTGTGGGTTATTTGTGTAAGGTTTTACTGTTTCGAGATCACGTGGCATGTATTTCTCTCAGGGTATATACGCTCCGAGTTCACTATACAATATATATTTTAAGAACTAAAAGTTTTTCTGGTGGTGAAAAAGTTATTGTGCAGCCTTAATGACTATTGTAGTCGATAGACTGTAACCCTCAATTGACCAACCAGTTTTCTGTTTTGTAGTTAGTTTTTATTTTTTGTGTGTGGGGGGAGTGGAAGACTTCCTGTTATCCTTCGACTCTTGTAAGATTCACTGCCACACTCCTACATCTCACTGCCACACTCCTACATCTCACTGCCACACTCCTACATCTCACTGCCACACTCCAAGAATTCATTCTTACACACTCTCACATACACACTCACTCTCACACTACACAACTCACCCTCACATCCTACAACTCACTGCCACACTCATAAACCCGTTGCCACAGGTAACAACGCGATCCTACACATTGCATCCTGTACCTGCAATTTTACTACTTACTCCTCTACCTCCAGAATTGACATCAGTGGTACACAATACCGACAAGTCGATGAATTAGACACATGTGGAACATCTGAGTATCTTCATTTTTGTTTACTTTTCGCCAACTTGTGACGTAATCAATATAATACGGAGACAAAAACGGAAGACTGTAGTAGAGGAAGTAATGAGTCCCTTAGTCTCGAAGAATTATATACAGGAGACAACAGATGAGGTGATGAGTCCCTCAGCAGAGGAGAAGGTGTTGAATACCGTAGTATTGATGAATGTGATGCACAGGCAGGAAGATGGCCGCTCATACACTGGAGTCAGATGAAGTACAGCAAATGATGGCCTTGTCACCAGTGTCAAAAGTGGCGAAACGTCTACGAAATAAAGATAACCGGACGTTGCAAATGTGTTGCACCTCTTCTTAAAGTTACGTATGTATGAGTGTGTATGTACTCATCTATTTGTGGTTGCATAGCTCCTGGCTTCGCCTCTTCACTGGTCGCTACTGTGTCTCTCTCTCCCTGCTCGATGAGCTTTATCAAACCTCGTCTTAAAACTATGTATGGTTCCTGCCTCCACTACGTCACTTTCCAGACTATTCCACTTCCTGAGAACTCTGTGACTAAAGAAATGCTTCCTAACATTCCTTTGACTCGTCTGAATCCTCAGCTTCCAATTGTGACCCCTTGTTTCTGTGTCCCATCTCTGGAACATCCTGTCACTGTTCACCTTGTTAGTTCCTCGCAGTATTTTATGTCGTTATCATGTCTCCTGTAACCCCTCCTGTCCTCCAGTCGTGCGTCATTTTATATGTTTATACCAGAAGTATGCGAAAGTCAAGCATTTCGCTGGCAGCCATTTTGAAAATAGTCTGCTACATTATTAAAGGAGAAATCTTCGTTGTCCCTGTAGCCAAAAACAGATATGCTCCAGCTTTGTGCTATATTTCATTCTTGTATCAACAGCACAATACTTATATATATTATATATTATATATATATATATATATATATATATATATATATATTATATATATATATATATATATATAGTTACGTTTTGAATGTATTAAATAAAACAATAGAAATTTTGTTAAACTCTGGCTGTAGTACTGATGGAGCTTCACAGTTTTTGTTTTCAGAGGACATGTTACATTTTTTATTTAAATATTTTATTAGTTGACAGATTATTTTATAAAATTGCAAAAGGACTACAACATCGAGCGTCGTGTTGCAGCTACAGTCACTAATGCACAATTTTCAGCTTGACTGATTTAATCTGAACCATAGAGTTGGGATTTATGTTGAACGATACCGGGAGGAATTATATAGAGCGATAGTTGGGACTTTATTGAACGATAGTCATGATTTAACTTGAACGATAGAGTTCGAATTGATCTGGATCGATACAATGATATATATATATATATATATATATATATATATATATATATATATATATATATATATATATATATATATATATATATATATATAAAACGCTGCAAAGGGATTGATGTTTTTCTTTGATAACAATAACGCATACATTTTCGTTCCACAGACACGTGTCAGTGATATTTCACACCAGTCAGTGATGTCACGACTGTCAGTGATGTTACGTGTCTGATGTTACACACTTGTCAGTGATGTCAAACTGACACATCACTGACACCTTTCAGTGATGTTACCCACCTGTCAGGTATGTTACACACCTGTCAGTGATGTTACACACCTGTCAGTGATGTCACACACTTATCAGATATACTTGTTGCTGCAATTAGAAGTAAAACTATACACCGAGGGCCTAGTCCATTGTTGTGGTTGGTTTCCTGGGGAAACACCTATTCAAAGACCTACTGGAAACAAGTCACAATGTTTGGATTTCCTGAGTTATACTGTGTTATTAACGCTCTGGGGTTTAATATCTGAATAAATTCGTCAGTTAGTCAACATTTGCACACTGGCCCAGCTTGATCACAGTCAAACCATACCACGGGCGGGGATAGAACCCGCGATCACAGTCAACACAAAGGATCCAGTAATGGCTGGGTTATGAGGTAGGGGCAGGAGCTGAGGCTCGACCTCTGGAGAGTACACCTGATAACACCGGCAGGTTCCTCCAACAAATAAATCTTGAAGCAGTTGACACGCAGGTGGCCACAACAGTCGTTTAAACTCTACAAATACACATCAAGACTTATTCTGCCTTTACGAAAGATAAACCGTGTCTGCAGAAATTATTTTATATAAGCAGTGTACACACTGTTGTAAGAATAATGTTGAACAAAATCTTCTTTGGAGCATATTCTTGGGTCGAGGAAATATTTTTTGTTTTAGTGTTTAAGTGCGAGCTCAAGCTTGAGCTTAATTTTGTTAGTTGCTGAGACATTCTTGCTGTAGTGTTTCGTTAATGTTGGTAGCTACGAGCTTGAGCTCTCACACACACCACCACCATCACCACCACCTGCACTATTACCATCACTGTCAGCATCACCACCACCTGCGCTATCACCATCACTATCAGCATCACCACCACCTGCACTATCACCATTACCACCACCTTCACTATCACCACCACCGGCACTATCACCATCACCACCACCTTCACTATCACCATCACCACCACCTTCACTATCACCACCACCACGTTCACTATCACCCTCATCATTACCATGATCATCATTTTAATCAACACACCATCATCATATTAATCAAAACATCATCATTACCATTATCATCTTAATCAGCACATCATCATAATTATCATTATCATTATCATCACCATTACCCCCTCCCACAAATATTTTTAATAAAAGCACTAGTACACACTTCAGAAAATTTAATAAAAATCAGTGTTTCTCGAGAAGCGTCTTGGTGCACATCTCTGGTATCACTGCCACACTGACACAAATAACGTCTTAGTTTTACACCTGTGTCTTGTAATGACTTCATAAGATTTGTTGTAATAAACCTATAATCTACGAGACACGTACTTTCCATAAATGGTTATAATTAAACCTTAATTTTTAGAGGGGGATGGACTGGTAAGACAGCGGAAGGTCTCGGTCAGATGACCAAAAGCTCCAGTGGTGGGTCATCTTATGATTAAGACTCGCGTCAGGAAACATTTGTCCTTGTTTCCTGACGTGTCTTACCTGACTTAACCTAACCTAACCTAATGTGATTTCCATGTTGCACAATAAACCTGCCTTGTATATGCTACAGTAACATTTCTTTCTTTCAACACACCGGTCATCTCCCACCGAAAAAAACGAAAGTTCCGTTTTTCTTCTACTTACATTTAGTAATTCATACAAGAAAGGGGGGCACTAGTCATTTGCTCCTGACATTTTGGTCGCCTCTTACGACACGCATGAACTACGGAGGAAGGATTAGTAAAATTTCTGTTGTTAAACTCAGGGTAAATCTCTGTTGGATAATAGAGCTTAATCATGATTAATCCATGGAAAAAGTTGCTAACTCTGACTCCTTTGATGGAGAGCCCAGAATGATATCAAAACGCCCTATCCCCCTTGGAGGGAAGATCCTTCACGATCCTTGAACTTAGATAATGATCAAAATTATGTCTACAGTCCTTTAATCTTCGTGTTTCTACTCTGGCAATATCTCTTAACTTACCTTTAGTTTATATTCCCACTGTATCATACTTTTATTCCCCATTTAGGAAATTACAATGATTCACATTTGCTCCTCGGCACTTCCACGCCTAAAACCAACATGCCTACTAACGACTCACCTTCCCTCTTCTTTGAACACTTTCAGTAACATTCTAATGTTCTGGTCGTGTACACCAATGGTTCCAAATCCCCAGACTGAGTAGGATGTGGCTGATTTTCTAGACAGAGTAAACCAAGGACATGTACTTCGGCGTGTCAGCATTTTCAGACTCCCAAAGTGCAACAAGCTATCAAGAAATTTGATTTACCACATCCCATCGTACAATGTATCCAACAATGGTTATATCGTATTTCGAGCAAACACAAAGTCATTTTTCTGCTGGGTCCTGGTCATTCTGATGTTGAGAGCAACGAACGTTGTATTCGCGATGAGAATACTTTCCAGTACTCGTATCGAATCTGGAATTGCACACAACAGTGTTGATCTGAGTTAGAGAGCACTAAATTATTTTCCATCCGAGTTCTATCGGATTTTAGGCCATTTTCTTTACATCACTGTTGGGTGAGGGAAACTTCGCTAGCACGACTATAAATTAGACACATTTCGCACACAAATGCTACCTAAAGTGATGCTGACATCTTTCTGCAAGGACTGCCATCTATTAATAGATTGTCCTGTCTGTCAGAGAGCATAAAGAATTCACTTGGACATCTTCAACGCCGTGATGTGCTCGCTCGTCTACCTACCAGTAATCCCTACCTCAACACTTTTTTTTTTCTATTACTTCTTAAGAAAAACTAACCTATTGCGCTTACCATGACTTTAATTTTACATCCTCTCTAACCTTTAACCCCATTAATTCCCCTTCCTTTACAAACAAATACATTGATTTGCTGTGTTACCCATACGGGTTTAGTGTTTTTTTTTTCAAAATTAATAAAAATAGTAATAGTAATAATCAGTTCAAACAATGTTACCATTTATGGGTTATCTCTCAAGAAAAAAGAAAATAAGAGTTTTTTTTGTTGTTTTTTATGGTCCAGATCTGGCCAAGACAGCTTCCCCTTTCCAGTGGACGTTGAAAGATACTTGTGCCTCTTACATGTCTTTCCTTCCTTCAATAACAATTATATATATATATATATATATATATATATATATATATATATATATATATATATATATATATATATATATATATATATATATATATATATAGTCAGGATTTATTTTATATAAACAGAGATAACAATGTCACATGTAAAACAGACTGTACTGGACATGTACATAATCGTAAGATGAAAAGAAGCTTAAAATTCAGAAAAAAACATACTTGTCATAAGATTATGTTGTGTTCAGTCCAGCAGGACAATTAGTAACCAGCAGGAACAGCAACAATGAATGTTTTAACATAAAAGTTATACAAAAAGAAAGGGAATAATAACTTTTTCAAAGTGAATAGGCTACAAGCAGATTCGTTGTCATTAACTGCAAGCTTAAGCTGCCTAATATATAAGCCCAAGCATTATTCAGTGCAGTCTATTTTTTACCCCTAGCAATCCTGGGTAATTTTAAAATTGTCTGGCATTATTTTGTGCTTTTTGTTTTGTTTTTGGAATGTATTCTGATAGATGAATAAGGTGGCTTTTCCATAAGTTTAAGACTCCTGTATTATAATTTTGTGTTCAAACATTTTAATATTAGAAACTGTGAACGTACAGGGCCCTCTTGAACTGAGAGGAATTCTGACTTCCTCATAATGAGAATTGTTGGATGTGGGAGGGATGGGTACGTGGTACAGAATATTAGTTTTGATCTGTGGGATGCAACTTGTACCAACTACAGGAAGGGAATTAGAAGCTCTCACCGGAGGGCGACTACAAACCATAAGGTGGAAATTTTCTATCATTTACAGTAGGAGGAAAATAAAATAAAAAACGATGTAAATTAATATCTTGCAAGATAAATGTGTTAGGGGGTGTAAATTATTGTATATGGAATGGGAGCCAAGGAAAGGGGTAAGAATCAGGGGAAAATTAGGAGAGAACATTTAAGATAGATGAGGAGGGGAGAAGGAAGGCAAACGCGAAGGGAGTGGCAAAGGGGAGTGTGAACAACTGAGGCCGAGAGAAATGAAGTTTATTGATTCGGCAGAGCATGAAGGGAATGTCTGCCCTGAGGGACGAGACTCACCGTCTTGTGGGGATTACTGCCAGCCTGAGGCATTAGGAGGAGCAACGGGTGCAGGCTAGAAGACAAGCGGAAGGAAGATAAGGGAGAACATAACAAAGACAACGAAGAAGGAAAGGAGACGAATAAGAAGAGTAAAATGAAGCTGAAGAAACGATACCAAACTGGAAAAATAATGAAGAATAAAACATTGATGACATCCTATACATTATTTAATAGAGGAGGGTTAGTAAATAAGAATAACGTAAGAAGATTATCAAGTATAGTGTATCTCCACTCCTAGGATACTACCCACAACAGATATTTATTTACTGCTAGGTGACTATGAGCAGCAGATATGCTGTTCATAGTCACATAGGAGTAAATAAATATTAACCAGTTAAGTTCAAACATTCCAGTGTTTGAACTTAATTGGTTCCTAGGCGGCGTTCGAACTGCGAAAAGTTGGATGTCCGAAACAGTATTTCCTAGGCTTTAATTATCAGCCTCACACACTAGAAGATATTGAAATGACTTTTCGAAGTCTTTGAGAGTTAGGTCAGTGTCAGAGGTCATTTTAAAGCACTTTTGAAACGGCTTTCGAGTAAAGTTTTTTGACTGAATTTTAGACAAGTCATTGTGTTCGGACTCCAGAAAAACTTTCAAAATTTTTCAGACTCCGGTTTGTTCGAGGTCCAGTACGTTCGAACACCAAGGTTCCACTGTACATCTCGCCTGCCTGGGAATCGAACCCGGATACTTTCATTTATGAGCTGAGCATTACCACTAAGCTCCTGTGGTAAGTGGTACAGGTTAAGGTGCACTTAGTGGAATGTAAGTTTTATGAAGTGGAGGGTAAGGGCGGGCAACAGAGTGGAGGATAAGGCAGATGAACTGGAAGCTAAGGAGATCAGAGTGAAAGGTAAAATGGATCTACATAGAGTGAAGGGTGTAGGCACCGACTGGAGAGTAAAAGGTTCAAGATGGAGGGCGAGATGTACTTAGTGGAGGGTAAGTCAGTCAGTGGAGTGTAAGATTGTTATGAATATTGAATGTTATTAATATAGATTGTTATAAATATTGAATGTTATTAATATAGAATGTTATTAATATTGAATGTTATTGATACATATTATAATTAATACTGAATATTATTAATACATATTGTTATTAATATTGAATCTTGTTAACTTAGAACGTTTGACCAGTATTTTGTTCTTAATTAAATCTGGGGTAATAATGTCTACAATATCCCACCTGGGCCTTCAAGCAGCATGCAAGAACTATGGTAATTTGAAGGCAGTGGAGAGTATTATTTTTATCGGGGAAAATATACTCCAGCACCAGTCTCAAACATTTGTTATCTTAACCACTGTCGTAGCCTGCTGCGAGTCTATTACGTTAAAAAAAAAAAAGCTTGAATACACAAAAAGTGTTCTTGATAATTTGTATCAGTGTCAGTTTGAAATACTCTTGAGAATAAACCCACTAATAACTTTGTATTGTGGTATATCAGAGCTGGTGAAACCACAGGAGAGAGCATCAGCCAAGCTTAATGCAGCATCAGCGTAACATGAGAGAGTTTACTTAGGTAGTGAGTCGGAAGTAATAGTCACTGTAGTACAGTAGAGCAAGTTACCAATATTATAACTTGACTAGGCAACCTCTAGTTATATTATATAAATTAGTCAGTAATATATCTTCCTAATTTTTTAAAATATGAGAAATATCTATTAAAAGAAAATATAAATATTGATAAGATAAGGCAGGTTATAAATTATTGTATTACGAGAGAGAAACTGTACCATGTAAACGGCACAGCCTCACAGAATAATAATAATAATAATAATAATAATAATAATAATAATATTATTATTATTATTATTATTATTATTATTATTGTTATTATTATTATTACTATTATTATTATTATTATTATTATTATTATTATTATTATTATTATTATTATTATTATTATTATTACCAGTAAAATCGCTGGGCTGTTTTGATGACAAGGGCAGGAGGAGAGACTCAAGGAGGAGAGGACCGGAAGAAAGAATTCGGAGACGGGTTAAGAGATCATTTGAAGATAAAATGCGGAGATTGACTGCATCAAAGGTGGAAAAGGCAGGCAGAAAGTGGAAGCCAGACAGTGTGTGGAGGGCAGGAAAGGTTAAGTGTGGAGGGCAGGCATAGTAAGTGTGGAGGGCAGGCAGAGTAAGTGTGGAGGGCAGGCAGAGTAAGTGTAGAGGGCAGGCAGAGTAAGTGTGGAGGGAAGGCAGAGTAAGTGTGGAGGGCAGGCAGAGTAAGTGTGGAGGGCAGGCAGAGTAAGTGTGGAGGGCAGGCAGAGTAAGTGTGGAAGGCAGGCAGAGTAAGTGTGGAAGGCAGGCAGAGTAATTGTGGAGGACAGGCAGAGTAAGTGTGGAAGGCAGGCAGAGTAATTGTGGAGGACAGGCAGAGTAAGTGTGGAGGGCAGGCAGAGTAAGTGTGGAGGGCAGGCAGAGTAAGTGTGGGGGGCAGGCAGAGTAAGTGTGGGGGGCAGGCAGAGTAAGTGTGGAGGGCAGGCAGAGTAAGTGTGGAGGGCAGGCAGAGTAAGTGTGGAAGGCAGGCAGAGTAAGTGTGGAAGGCAGGCAGAGTAATTGTGGAGGACTGGCAGAGTAAGTGTGGAGGGCAGGCAGAGTAAGTGTGGAGGGCAGGCAGAGTAAGTGTGGAGGGCAGGCAGAGTAAGTGTGGAGGGCAGGCAGAGGAAGTGTGGAGGGCAGGCAGAGTAAGTGTGGAGGGCAGGCAAAGTGTGGAGGGCAGGCAGAGTAAGTGTGGAGGGCAGGCAGAGTAAGTGTGGAGGGCAGGCAGAGTAAGTGTGGAAGGTAGGCAGAGTAAGTGTGGAGGGCAGGCAGAGTAAGTGTGGAAGGTAGGCAGAGTAAGTGTGGAGGGCAGGCAGAGTAAGTGTGGAAGGTAGGCAGAGTAAGTGTGGAAGGTAGGCAGAGTAAGTGTGGAGGGCAGGCAGAGTAAGTGTGGAGGGCAGGCAGAGTAAGTGTGGAAGGTAGGTAGAGTAAGTGTGGAGGGCAGGCAGAGTAAGTGTGGAAGGTAGGCGGAGTAAGTGTGGAGGGCAGGCAGAGTAAGTGTGGAGGGCAGGCAGAGTAAGTGTGGAAGGTAGGCAGAGTAATTGTGGAGGGCAGGCAGAGTAAGTGTGGAAGGTAGGCAGAGTAAGTGTGGAGGGCAGGCAAAGTGTGGAAGGTAGGCAGAGTAAGTGTGGAGGGCAGGCAGAGTAAGTGTGGAAGGTAGGCAGAGTAAGTGTGGAGGGCAGGCAGAGTAAGTGTGGAAGGTAGGCAGAGTAAGTGTGGAGGGCAGGCAGAGTAAGTGTGGAAGGTAGGCAGAGTAAGTGTGGAGAGCAGGCAGAGTAAGTGTGGAAGGTAGGCAGAGTAAGTGTGGAGGGCAGGCAGAGTAAGTGTGGAAGGTAGGCAGAGTAAGTGTGGAGGGCAGGCAGAGTAAGTGTGGAAGGTAGGCAGAGTAAGTGTGGAAGGTAGGCAGAGTAAGTGTGGAAGGTAGGCAGAGTAAGTGTGGAAGGTAGGCAGAGTAAGTGTGGAAGGTAGGCAGAGTAAGTGTGGAAGGTAGGCAGAGTAAGTGTGGAAGGTAGGCAGAGTAAGTGTGGAAGGTAGGCAGAGTAAGTGTGGAAGGTAGGCAGAGTAAGTGTGGAAGGTAGGCAGAGTAAGTGTGGAAGGTAGGCAGAGTAAGTGTGGAAGGTAGGCAGAGTAAGTGTGGAAGGTAGGCAGAGTAAGTGTGGAGGGCAGGCAGAGTAAGTGTGGAAGGTAGGCAGAGTAAGTGTGGAGGGCAGGCAGAGTAAGTGTGGAAGGTAGGCAGAGTAAGTGTGGAAGGTAGGCAGAGTAAGTGTGGAAGGTAGGCAGAGTAAGTGTGGAAGGTAGGCAGAGTAAGTGTGGAAGGTAGGCAGAGTAAGTGTGGAAGGTAGGCAGAGTAAGTGTGGAAGGTAGGCAGAGTAAGTGGTGGAAGGTAGGCAGAGTAAGTGTGGAAGGTAGGCAGAGTAAGTGTGGAGGGCAGGCAGAGTAAGTGTGGAAGGTAGGCAGAGTAAGTGTGGAAGGTAGGCAGAGTAAGTGTGGAAGGTAGGCAGAGTAAGTGTGGAGGGCAGGCAGAGTAAGTGTGGAAGGTAGGCAGAGTAAGTGTGGAAGGTAGGCAGAGTAAGTGTGGAAGGTAGGAAGAGTAAGTGTGGAAGGTAGGCAGAGTAAGTGTGGAAGGTAGGCAGAGTAAATGTGGAAGGTAGGCAGAGTAAGTGTGGAAGGTAGGCAGAGTAAGTGTGGAAGGTAGGCAGAGTAAGTGGTGGAAGGTAGGCAGAGTAAGTGTGGAAGGTAGGCAGAGTAAGTGTTGAAGGTAGGCAGAGTAAGTGTGGAGGGCAGGCAGAGTAAGTGTGGAGGGCAGGCAGAGTAAGTGTGGAAGGTAGGTAGAGTAAGTGTGGAGGGCAGGCAGAGTAAGTGTGGAAGGTAGGCGGAGTAAGTGTGGAGGGCAGGCAGAGTAAGTGTGGAGGGCAGGCAGAGTAAGTGTGGAAGGTAGGCAGAGTAATTGTGGAGGGCAGGCAGAGTAAGTGTGGAAGGTAGGCAGAGTAAGTGTGGAGGGCAGGCAAAGTGTGGAAGGTAGGCAGAGTAAGTGTGGAGGGCAGGCAGAGTACGTGTGGAAGGTAGGCAGAGTAAGTGTGGAGGGCAGGCAGAGTAAGTGTGGAAGGTAGGCAGAGTAAGTGTGGAGGGCAGGCAGAGTAAGTGTGGAAGGTAGGCAGAGTAAGTGTGGAGAGCAGGCAGAGTAAGTGTGGAAGGTAGGCAGAGTAAGTGTGGAGGGCAGGCAGAGTAAGTGTGGAAGGTAGGCAGAGTAAGTGTGGAGGCAGGCAGAGTAAGTGTGGAAGGTAGGCAGAGTAAGTGTGGAAGGTAGGCAGAGTAAGTGTGGAAGGTAGGCAGAGTAAGTGTGGAAGGTAGGCAGAGTAAGTGTGAGTAGCAGAGTAAGTGTGGAAGGTAGGCAGAGTAAGTGTGGAAGGTAGGCAGAGTAAGTGTGGAAGGTAGGCAGAGTAAGTGTGGAAGGTAGGCAGAGTAAGTGTGGAAGGTAGGCAGAGTAAGTGTGGAAGGTAGGCAGAGTAATGTGAGTGGCAGAGTAAGGTGGAGGGGCAGAGTAAGTGTGGAAGGTAGGCAGAGTAAGTGTGGAAGGTAGGCAGAGTAAGTGTGGAAGGTAGGCAGAGTAAGTGTGGAAGGTAGGCAGAGTAAGTGTGGAAGGTAGGCAGAGTAAGTGTGGAAGGTAGGCAGAGTAAGTGTGGAGGTAGGCAGAGTAAGTGTGGAAGGTAGGCAGAGTAAGTGTGGAAGGTAGGCAGAGTAAGTGTGGAAGGTAGGCAGAGTAAGTGTGGAAGGCAGGCAGAGTAAGTGTGGAAGGTAGGCAGAGTAAGTGTGGAAGGTAGGCAGAGTAAGTGTGGAAGGTAGGCAGAGTAAGTGTGGAAGGTAGGCAGAGTAAGTGTGGAAGGTAGGCAGAGTAAGTGTGGAAGGTAGGCAGAGTAAGTGTGGAAGGTAGGCAGAGTAAGTGTGGAAGGTAGGCAGAGTAAGTGTGGAAGGTAGGCAGAGTAAGTGTGGAAGGTAGGCAGAGTAAGTGTGGAAGGTAGGCAGAGTAAGTGTGGAGGGCAGGCAGAGTAAGTGTGGAGGAGGCAGAGTAAGTGTGGAAGGTGAGCAGAGTAAGTGTGGAAGGTAGGCAGAGTAATGTGGAGGTGGAGAGTAATGGAGGAGCAGAGTAAGTGTGGAAGGTAGGCGGGGTAAGTGTGGAAGGTAGGCAGAGTAAGTGTGGAGGGCAGGCAGAGTAAGTGTGGAGGTAGGCAGAGTAAGTGTGGAAGGAGGCAGAGTAAGTGTGGAAGGGAGGCAGAGTAAGTGTGGAAGGTAGGCAGAGTAAGTGTGGAAGGTAGGCAGAGTAAGTGTGGAAGGTAGGCAGAGTAAGTGTGGAAGGTAGGCAGAGTAAGTGTGGAAGGTAGGCAGAGTAAGTGTGGAAGGTAGGCAGAGTAAGTGTGGAAGGTAGGCAGAGTAAGTGTGGAAGGTAGGCAGAGTAAGTGTGGAAGGTAGGCAGAGTAAGTGTGGAAGGTAGGCAGAGTAAGTGTGGAAGGTAGGCAGAGTAAGTGTGGAAGGTAGGCAGAGTAAGTGTGGAGGGCAGGCAGAGTAAGTGTGGAAGGTAGGCAGAGTAAGTGTGGAGGCAGGCAGAGTAAGTGTGGAAGGTAGGCAGAGTAAGTGTGGAAGGTAGGCAGAGTAAGTGTGGAAGGTAGGCAGAGTAAGTGTGGAAGGTAGGCAGAGTAAGTGTGGAAGGTAGGCAGAGTAAGTGTGGAAGGTAGGCAGAGTAAGTGTGGAAGGTAGAGCAGAGTAAGGTGTGGGAAGGTAGGCAGAGTAAGTGTGGAAGGTAGGCAGAGTAAGTGTGGAGGGCAGCAGAGTAAGTGTGGAAGGAGGCAGAGTAAGTGTGGAGGGCAGGCAGAGTAAGTGTGGAAGTGTAGGCAGAGTAAGTGTGGAAGGTAGGCAGAGTAAGTGTGGAAGGTAGGCAGATAGTGTGAGTAAGTAGTGTGGAAGGTAGGCAGAGTAAGTGTGGAGGGCAGGCAGAGTAAGTGTGGAGGCAGGCAGAGTAAGTGTGGAAGGCAGGCAGAGTAAGTGTGGAGGGCAGGCAGAGTAAGTGTGGAAGGTAGGCAGAGTAAGTGTGGAAGGTAGGCAGAGTAAGTGTGGAAGGTAGGCAGAGTAAGTGTGGAAGTGTTAGAGGCAGAGTAAGTGTGGAAGGTAGGCAGAGTAAGTGTGGAAGGGCAGGCAGAGTAAGTGTGGAAGGTAGGCAGAGTAATTGAAGGTAGGCAGATAAGTGTGGAAGGTAGGCAGAGTAAGTGTGGAAGGTAGGCAGAGTAAGTGTGGAGAGGCAGGCAGAGTAAGTGTGACGAAGTGTGGCAGGCAGAGTAAGTGTGGAGGAGGCAGAGTAAGTGTGGAAGGTAGCAGAGTAAGTGTGGAAGGTAGGCAGAGTAAGTGTGGAAGGTAGGCAGAGTAAGTGTGGAAGGTAGGCAGAGTAAGTGTGGAAGGTAGGCAGAGTAAGTGTGGAAGGTAGGCAGAGTAAGTGTGGAAGGTAGGCAGAGTAATGTGGAAGCAGCAGAGTAAGTGTGGAAGGTATAGGCAGAGTAAGTGTGGAAGGTAGGCAGAGTAAGTGGGAAGGTAGGCAGAGTAAGTGTGGAAGGTAGGCAGAGTAATGTGGAAGGTAGGCAGTAGTAAGTGTGGAAGGTAGCAGAGTAAGTGTGGAGGTAGCAGATAAGTGTGGAAGGTAGCGGAGTAAGTGTGGAAGGTAGGCAGAGTAAGTGTGGAGCCGGTCAGCGAGTAGATGTGGAAGGTAGGCAGAGTAAGTGTGTGAAGGTAGGAGAGTAAGTGTGAAGGTAGGCAGATAGTTGGAAGGTAGCAGCGTAGTAGTGTGACAGTGGACAATAAGTTGACTGTCAGGCAGTATAAATGAATTTAATAATGTGCACTGATCATGCAGTTAGCACTGATGTTATCAGTATGACACTGATCATTATCAGTATGACACTATCATTATCAGTATGACACTGATCATTATCAGTATGACACTGATCATTATCAGTATGACACTGATCATTATCAGTATGACACTGATCATTATCAGTATGACACTGATCATTATCAGTTATGACACTGATCATTATCAGTATGACACTGATCATTATCAGTATGACACTGATCATTATCAGTATGACACTGATCATTATCAGTATGACACTGATCATTATCAGTATGACAGCTATCATCATGACTTCAGTATGACACTGATCATTATCAGTATGACACTGATCATTATCAGTATGACACTGATCATTATCAGTATGACACTGATCATTATCAGTATGACACTGATCATTATCAGTATGACACTGATCATTATCAGTATGACACTGATCATTATCAGTATGACACTTATCATTATCAGTATGACACTGATCATTATCAGTATGACACTGATCATTATCAGTATGACACTGATCATTATCAGTATGACACTTATCATTATCAGTATGACACTGATCATTATCAGTATGACACTGATCATTATCAGTATGACACTTATCATTATCAGTATGACACTGATCATTATCAGTATGACACTGATCATTATCAGTATGACACTGATCATTATCAGTATGACACTGATCATTATCAGTATGACACTGATCATTATCAGTATGACACTGATCATTATCAGTATGACACTGATCATTATCAGTATGACACTGATCATTATCAGTATGACACTGATCATTATCAATATGACACTGATCATTATCAGTATGACACTGATCATTATTGTAGACAGCCTGTACTGTCAGAACACACAGTCTAGCCGTCTGCTCTGACTAGTTCATATTTCGCGGCATTTAGGTGCTGCCCTTTGTAGGCTCACCCACGTCAGTGGGAGGCTGAGCCCATCGGCCCTAACTCCTAGGCCGACCGACTTGATAGACAGAACTGCTCCCCCTCCACGGGCTGGCTTGCGGTCACTCCCTCACACTGCCCGTTGTGTACTCACTCCTATCCAATTAAAGCCAAACTAGTCCACGGCAGTATCATTGCTACCTACGCTACCTTCATCGGCACTAAACCGCTGTTCAGCAGTTAGAACAGCAATAACAGTGGTGACAGCGGAGTCAACGGCATTTTGAGCCTCTTCAGGGTGGAGGGGTCAACACCATCGGTCGACGCCAGTCAACATCATCCGTCGTCATCCAACGCACCTGCTGGCCTAAAGAGTTATCTGTTACTCCCAGCGTCTTGACGGGACCTGAGATAGATCTTCGTCCTAGATTTTTCCCACAAAATCTGGACATAGGCGTCACGGCGTCATCTCCATCCTTAGCAGTCACGTGTTCACCTCATCACCCTCTCTACAGCCCTTCAACACTCTCCAGCACCATTCTCCTGCCTCCTACAGCGTCCCTACGCCCTTCTCAGCTACAAGAAGTAGAGGTGAGGTCGTTTAGTGTGTTGGCTTCGTGTGGCCCCACGCGTGACCACGAGGCAGCTCTGGGGTTGGTTGATACCCTATTCAGCGTGTAAACACACCTAACCCCATTCTAAAGTATCCCATTACAAAGGAGCCCTGGGAGAGAACTTCTGTCGACCTGTTGACGAACTTCTCGACCTCGGAGAAGGGAAATAAGCACCTGGAGTACCTGGAGTTTACCTGGAGAGAGTTCCGGGGGTCAACGCCCCCGCGGCCCGGTCTGTGACCAGGCCTCCTGGTGGATCAGCGCCTGATCAACCAGGCTGTTGCTGCTGGCTGCACGCAAACCAACGTACGAGCCACAGCCCGGCTGATCAGGAACTGACTTTAGGTGCTTGTCCAGTGCCAGCTTGAAGACTGCCAGGGGTCTGTTGGCAATCCCCCTTATGTGTGCTGGGAGGCAGTTGAACAGTCTCGGGCCCCTGACACTTATTGTATGGTCTCTTAACGTGCTAGTGACACCCCTGCTTTTCATTGGGGGGATGGTGCATCGTCTGCCAAGTCTTTTGCTTTCGTAGTGAGTGATTTTCGTGTGCAAGTTCGGTACTAGTCCCTCTAGGATTTTCCAGGTGTATATAATCATGTATCTCTCCCTCCTGCGTTCCAGGGAATACAGGTTTAGGAACCTCAAGCGCTCCCAGTAATTGAGGTGTTTTATCTCCGTTATGCGCGCCGTGAAAGTTCTCTGTACATTTTCTAGGTCGGCAATTTCACCTGCCTTGAAAGGTGCTGTTAGACCTGCTTGTAATGGTAGATAACTTGACGCGGTACAGTGAATTAGTACCCATTCCTGATAAAACCGCCGAAACGGTCGCTAGTGCTTTCCGTGAGCATGTTGTTCTTCGTCATACTTGCCCACGTGTCCTTCTGTCAGACAATGGGTCTGAGTCTATAAATGGCATAATGCAGGATCTTTGCTCCAGATTCAACATTCACCAAGCGCCAGTAGCTCCACGCCACCCTGCGAGTAATGGTCTTGCTGAACGTACAAATCGCAAAGTCCTGGAGGTGCTCAGGGTAACCGTTAACCCAAGTTGTACTACATGGGATGAGGCTATCCCAGATGTTCAGTGTACATTAAATTCCTCCCTCAACAGCTCGATCGGTGAGACACCTCATTTTGCTTTGTATGGCTGTGACAAGCGCTTACCATAGAAATTCGGGCCCACCTAGACCTACTTATGAACTGAAACCCCATGTAGAAAGATGCGGACAACGCAGTTTGTCTTCCAGGGACAGAGAACCTTATGAAGCACTAAAGGTTTCACGTCTGAGCGCAAGCCCCCCCAAAGGGAAAGAAAAGGGAACCAGGTTGAAAAAATATTGCCAACCCAGTCAGCCCCCGGGTATGCCAAACTTGCCCCCAAAATTTGTGGGCCCCTTACCGGGGTTCTACACGCCCGTGCAAATTTTCGGGGTGAGGGAATTGCTAGGGGAAATAAAGGAAGCCCACCTTGACACATGAATTTTGGGGACCATGTGCAGGCCGAAGCAGAGCTGGGTCGCGTGCTTGAAACCCACAATCAACCAATGCTGGGGACAACCCGCTCCCCCTTCTCCCACTACTACTTTTTAAGGGAAAGACGGCCCCGTAAGGCCCCATACTTATGGCCTGCACCGGGGACAACAGTACTTTTTGTGACTTGACTACCTACTGACTTTTCTGACTCCTAGGATTATCTAATTGTTTGCTTCAAAAGGGTATAAAGCACACACATTGTATCTGGTCATAATGGAGTCAGGGGGGACATCATGAATTTTATGTAAATACTTTTAAAAGGGGAACCCGAGTTAATGAATTCCAGGATTAGTATTTTTGTGGGGTATGGCACCCAGTGTTTTTATATAAAAAAAAAAAGACCCTGTTTTAAGGGTCGGGAGTGCTACCCTCGATCACAGTCACCCTTAGGAAATGCTACTGCATCATTTTTTTGCAGATGTGAGGGTGCAACAACGTTCGAGACGAGGGGTCAACTGATGTTCAGCCCCCTCGGAAAAACCTGTAAAAGAAGATTTTATTTCCATGCTGGGGCTCCGGACTCTCCCTCGATGAAACGCGGGGGGCAAACCATTTTTCTTTTCCCCCCTGGATGGAAGTTTTTTTTGCCTTTGCTTTTTTATGTCCTTTTTTGATTTACTAGTGAGCGAAAGCCAGTCCCTCTCTGTGGTAGCTAGTGTAAGAAATTCCTTTATCCCTGCGGCCCCCAGTATTGTCGCGTGGGGCGACGCGAGTCGGGGCCCAGCAAATGTAGACACCTGTATTGTCAGAACACAGTCCGCCGTCTGCTCTACTATTCATATTTTCGCGGCATTTAGGTGGCCCCGTAGGCCCCCACGTCATGGGGGGCTGAGCCCAGGGCCCCTAACTCCTGGGCCGACCGATTGATAGACAAATGCTCCCCCTCCAGGGGCGGGCTGGGGTCACTCCCTCACACTCCCCTTGTGTACCACCCAATCCAATTAAAAGCCAAACAGTCCACGCAGTATCATTGCTACCTACCTACCTTCATCGGGACTAAACCGCTGTTCGCATAAAACACAATAACTATCAGTAGACCTTATCAAATTAAGATGACCTGACATTATCAAATACCTGATCATTACAGAGACACGATCATTTCATAGACACTGATCTATCAATATAACACTATTATTTTCATATGACATTTATCATTATCAAATGACACTGACATTATCTAATACATTGACATTTCAATAACACTGATTTTTACATATGACATTGACATTTCAAAATAACTGATCATTATCAGTAGACATTGATCATTATCAATATGACATGATTATTTCAGTAAACATGATCATTTTCAATATGAAAACTGACATTATCATATGACACTACATTTTAAGCACTATCATTTTCATATGACATTTTCTTACATATACACTGATCAATTTTCAAAATGACACTGATCATTATCATATAAACGACATTACAGTATGACACTGATCATTTTCATATGACACTGATCATTTTCAGTATACACTGATCATTATCAGTATGACACGATCATTATCAGTATAATTTACATTTCAATATACACTGTCATTTTCAGAATGACACTGACTTATCAGTATGACACGATCATTTTTCAATAACACGACTTATCAGTATGACACTGATCATTTTCATATGACACTGCATTTTCAGTAGACACTGACATTATCATATACACTGATCATTATCAGTAGGGCACTACATTTTTCATATGACATTGATCTTATCAATAGACACTGACATTTTCAGATACACGATCATTATCATATGACCGAACATTATCAATATGCACTGACATTATCGTTGAACGATCATTTTCATTTTACACGACATTATCAAAAACCTGATCATTTTCATAGCCGATCAATATCATTGACCGATTTACAGTATGACACGATCATTACTTTGCACTGATCAACAGTAGAAAAGGGGCATTAAAAATAGAACTGACATTACAATGCACTGTCATTATCAAAAAACTGATCATTAACAATATACCTACATTATCAGTATACACTATCCTTATCAAAAAAACTGCAACATTGACATACATTTAAAATTAACGACATACAAAATTCACTGCATTAATCATTGCCTACAACAAAAGACACTGCCCTTTTCAGATGACACATTTACAATAGCACTGATCATTATCATAAACATTGTCTTACAAAATACACCCCATTAAACAGTATGACAGATCATTATCAATATACACGCATTAAAAAATGACCTTCAAATTCATAATGACACTGGGATCTTAAAAAATAGACATTTATCATTATCAATAGACACGAAACTTATCAAAATGACACTGTATTATCAGTAGCCCGAAAAAATCATTGACCTGACAACAAAACCTGCATTATCGAAAAACTGATCATTATCAATGACACTGATCATTATCAGTAGACAGACTTTTCAATATGAAAAATTACAAATATACATGACATTACATATACCGATCATTACAATATAACTGACATTTCAGAAAGACCTGATCATTATCATAGACACGAAACCTTTTTCATATGAAAAACTGACATTAAACAGTAACACGAAACATTATCATTGAAAAACTATCATTACCCTATACATTATCATTAAACAAAAAAGAACTGATCTTTTTCAGTATTACCGTCATTACAACAGAACCCACTGATCTTTATCAAATGACACATCATATTCATTGACACGAAAAAATTATCAAAAACACTGATCATTAACATATGGGGCACTGATCAATTAAAAAGTATGCACTAACATTATCAGAGACCTGGACATTATCATATGCACTAAACCCCTAAAACATATACACTGACATTATCAGTATGGGCACTGATCATTTCAAAAACCACTGATCATTTACATTTTGACCACTGATCATTATCAGTATGCACTGATCATTATCAATATGACACTGATCATTACAGTATGAACACTGACTTATCAAATAAAAAACCGATCAATATCATAAAGACACGATCATTATCAGTATGACAGAATCATTATCAATACACTGATCATTATCATTCACTATCTTAATATAAACTGATCATTTCAAAAAGACACGATCATTATCAGTATACACGATCTTATCAATATGACACTGTCCTTATCATAAACACTGATCATTAAAACAATATACACTGATCAAAATTATCTATGACACTGATCATTACATATGACCTGATCATTTAATATGACATGGGTCCTTATCAAAAGACACTGATCAAAAAAAATCTAGTACGACCACAACAAAACTTAAGACCCACTGATACTTCCCTTAATTGACCTCAGTATTAAAGGCCTAAAATTGCTTAAAAAATGACAAAATGCCTTAAAATGACCAAGAATAATTTCGACTATCCAATTACACCTGTCCGTTTTTTAAGCATTACGTGGCTTACCTGACCTGACTACCTCTTCACCCGACCTTTACTAGTCTTAACCAACCCTGATACCTTTCACCTGAAACCAAAACCTTCCAACCTAAAAAATGTCCACAGCCTTTATCTTTTACCCGATTTATCCCCACCACCAAACCTTTACCGCTTGACTAACTCTTCAAAATGCCCTTATCCCTTTTTTTTTTTTTCCCCTCTTTGAACTCTTAAAACACCTTACTCCTCTTTAGCACCTACTCCTCCACCCCCCTTTACTACCCTTCCTATTGACCCTCTTAACCTTATGTCTTAACCTTACTTATTTTCCCCCCTGACCTTGCTCTCTTACAAAACCACCCCCTTTTTCCACCTGCCTTTACTACCCCTAAAAAATGACCTTTACATTCTTCCCCCCTCCTTTTCCTCACCCCCTTGAGCCCTTTCAAAATAAATCAAAAACCCCTACCAACCCAGGTAAACACTCCCAAACCGGTACCAAAACCCAAAAAACCCTAAACACCGGTCAAACCCCCCCCGGTAAAACCCCCTCCCCAAACTAACGCCCAAAAAAACCACCGAATTTTAAAATACCATACAAAAATAAAAATTAAAAAAAACACACTAAAATCAACCCTAAATACCCTCATTAAACCGCTAAAAATGAGTTTACTGGGAAATTTAGGGGCAAGGGGGTCTGTACAGGTTGGTGGGGGGCCCAAAGGGTGTTTCTGTCTGCCCAAAAATAAGCCCCCCCCCCCTACCAATTCTTTGGCTTTTCCATCCCTTAAACCCCCTTTAAAAAAAAATTTGGGATTAAAATTTAAATTAGGAGTCCCTTAACTCTTAAAAACCCCCTTTTTTGGGGGGGGACATGTCTGCCAATTTTGGGGGTTTATTTTTGGATTTTTGAAATTTGGGGGGGAACCCCCCGGGGGTCTTACCCCTTTAAAAAACCCAAAAACCCCTTTCGTCTGAAAAAAACCCAAAAGCCCAAGGGGGGAAAAAGTTTGTTGTTTTCCCCCCAAGACCCCGGGGGGACCCCCCCTTTTTTCTAGCAGTTGAACATCTGGGCCCCGAATAGTAGGTCTTAAACCCTTGACCCCCGGGGAAAAAAAAAAGCTTTGGGTTTTTCTTTTTTTTGGGGGGGGGGTTTTCCCCGCTACCGACACCACCCCCGTGTCCCTGAAGTAAGGGTTATCCAACCCCCCTTTCCTTTCCCGGGCCCCATTTCCGCTATTAACCCCAGCACCTTTTCAAAGGTTTCCCCCCTTCCCTTAATATTCATCACCTTTTTTTTTCCCCCCCACTATGCATTTAGCCTTCATACCGATTGAGCCCAAACGGGGGCCCCCCCGTTTTTAAACCCAGGCCCTTTTAAATGTTTTTTCCAGAAAAATGGGGGTTTTCCCTTCAAAACCCTTTAAACCCTTTAAGATAGGGTTTTAAAAAAATTTTGACCCTTTTGGCTGGGGGCCCCTTTTTGGGACCCTAAGTCGGAAGTCGGGGAACCCCTCCCCCAAAGTCCCCTCCATACTGGAAAAGGTCTTGGGGAAACCCCCCCGGGCCCCGAAACCAGGTCCGGGGGGGAAGTTCCCGGTGGCCTGGGGCAGAAAAAAGGGCCAACCCCTTATCGTTTGTTTTCGATCATTGGCCCCCCGGGGTCTTGGCCCCCCCCTTTGTGTTGGGGGGTTAAATTGGGCCCCTCACTATTTATGGTCCACTTTTTCACCCCTTTTTTAGGGGGGGGCCTTCCCAAGGTCTTTTGTTTGATTGGGGGATTTTGGGGGGAAATTGGGTCAGTCCCCTAGGTTTTTCCGGTGTAATAATCATGTACTCTCCCCCCCGCTTCCCCGGGAAACAGGTTTAAAAAACCCAACGCCCCCAAAAATTTAAGGGTTTTTATCTCCTTATGCCGCCTAAAGTTCTCTGTACTTTTTCTGGGTCGCATTCACCTCCCTTTGAAAGGGCTTTTAGGTCAAAATATTCCACCTAGATAGAACAAGTGACCTAAAAATGTCAAGGTTTTTGGCCTCCCTATTTGAAGGTTTTAATAAAGATTTATCAGCAATGCGTGTAAAATGTTAGGCCCCTTAAGGTGAGATCCCCCGACAAATCCCCGGGGTCTTTGACGTTGGTGTTTCGCCTATTTGGGGCCAAATTTTTTTGTACTCTGAAAAAGTTTAAATTTCCTAGTTTACCATATCGAGTAATTGAAATTTCTCATCGTTGAACTTCTATTTTTTTCCCGCACCCACGAAAGTTTTGGGTTTGATGTCCCCGGGATTTTTCAGGTTGAAATGAAACACTGTCACAGTTTGGGGTGTCATCTGCAAAGGAAGACACGGTCTGTGCTGAATCCGTCAAAACCGATTGGGGAATGAGGAACAAGAGGGGGGAGTACTGTGCCTTGGGGGAAAGCTTTTCACCGTGCTGCCCCCGGCTTTTCTCTTTGACGACTCCCCTCTTGTTTTGTAAATAAAATTAAAACCCTGCCGTTTTCCTTTACCCCTTGCCCCCATTTTGGCGTAAAAGCCAAGGCCCCTTTTTAAGGCTTTTAAATTTTTATTTCTCTGTTTTTTTTTGGTCTTTTAGTGCTTTGGACCGCGATGTCCAAAGGGGCCGGGGGACCCGTTTTAAAAAGGCCCCGGTTTTAACGTTTTTTTTGATGGTGTATTGCTTTTGGACCCCTTAAATTTTTTTGTATGGATTTTGGGGTTTTTTTTTGTTGGGCCCCCCGCCCCCCCCCGGGGGGGCTTGTGGTTTTTAGTCGGGAACCCCCCCTTCCCCTCCCCAAAAGGGAAAATCTGATGGGCTTTTGAGTTTTTTTGCCCGGTCCCTGAAGGCCCGGGGGGGAATTTTTGGGCTTTCATTTTTTGGCCCGTTTTGAAAATTTGGGTAGGTTTTAAAATTAAATTTTTTTAAAAATTTTTGGGTTTATAAAAATTATTTGGGGTTTGATTCCCCTTTCGGGGTTTTAAAAAATCTAGGGGGTAGGCTCCTATTTTTTTCTCTTGGGGGACCCTCTTTAATGGGGCCCAAAACGGCTTTTTTTTGTTTTGATTTCATAGGTGAAAAATATTTTTTTTTTTAAACTTTTGCTTTTTTAATTTTTTCCCCGTTTTTTCCCAAAAGTTTTTTAAAATTAAGTTGAGTTTTATTTTCCACCCCTGTCACCCCCCTTTTTTTTTTTTGGCCCCCAAAATTTTTTTGTCCCCTGTAAAAGCCCTTTCTTTGTTTAAAAAATCTAACCTTTTTTTTAATGAAAAGTTGTATTGGGGCCCCGAGTTAAGTTCTGGATAAATTGGGGTCGTTTTGTTTATTCTTCCCAAAATATCGGGGCTGAATTGGCCCCTTTGTTTTGTTTTTGAAGGGGTTTGGGGAATGTCCCCCGTGAAAACCTTTTGTGGCTGGGGGTCCGCCTACCTTTTAACCTCTTGTTTTGGTGGTTTTTATTTTTTTGGGTTTCTTTTTTTAAAAACACATTTTGTGGAAAAAGGCTGTTTCCATTGAGGGTTATTAGCTGGTTTTAAATTTATTTTTTGCAAATTTTTAAAAATGCGTAGGGGTATTTTACAACTCCCCTGGTTTAACCAACTTTTTGCTATTTCCCCCATTTTGGGCCCTTTTGAAAACCCCCCGGGGAAAAGTTGGGGCAATTTTGGGAATTTCAACTGGTTTTTAAAAAAACTTTTTTTGGAAATTTTGGGGTTTTTTTACCGGGCTTGTAAAATCCCCCAAAAATGGGGCCGACCTTCTGCAAAACTTACAAAACATTTAGGATTTTGGGTTTAGTGCAAACAAGTATTTTGCAAGTCAGGCCCAACCCCCCCCCCCCTTTTGCCTGTTCACTCTGTCACATCTGTATAGGTTGTAACCTGGGATCCATATTTCGTTGTCCAAGTGATCCTTTATGTGGGTCTCAGTGAAAGCCGCGAACATTGCCTTTGCCTCTGCAAGCAGTCCATGGATGAAAGGTATTTTGTTGTTTGTTGCTGGCTTTAGACCCTGTATATTTGCAAAGAAGAATGTTATCGGACTGGTGGTATTGTTGGTACTGGGGGGATATTTTTTTTCCGGCATTAGTATCTGTATCTGTTGGTTTGGAGTGGAGGCCATCGACTGTGGTTCCACTCCAGGAATGACTGGATTTGGTGTACGATTTCTGCCATTTCCTGCCAGTTTTTTTTCCTTCCTGGCACTACAAAACCTCTCCCTCTTGAGTGGCTGTGGCTACCCAGGTTTTCCCATGGCCTGGATGTTTTGTATCTTTTTGTCCCCTTTAGATGGTATGCCTGGCAATTTAAGTTATAGCACAGTCTTTCCTGTACTGAGGAGGTACACAGTTCAGGGTGAAAAAGCTTACAGGAAGGGAGTTTGCATTTTCCTGTTGTCATATGGGCATGGCATTTTCTAGGGTGGTCATAGTTGCACGTCCCATCTGTTTTTTCCAGATTTCCCATGCCAGCAGATACCGAGTGCATAGTATGTGCACAGGCTTGGTTTCCATTTGCCTTGGGTTTCTGTGACTGTATTCCCTGTTGGTGCATGTTTCCCTGTCTTACTTCTATCCTCCCTAGCACCAACAATGGAGCTCCCACCAGTTGTTTTTGGTAATATATCCTCACTATTGCTAGTGGAGTCCTCTTGTTTGCTATTTCCTGCGGTATTTCTAGTTTGCAATATTGGTTTTATCTTATCTTTGACTACACTTGTTTCCCTACTATGGCTCCTGTCCCCTATGAGGTCATTTATATGTATTCCTTCCTGCGTATAATTCCCGACTACCTGGACAAAATCTCCAGCTTCACCATTGCTGTCTCCCAGGACAGCATCTCCAGCTTCCCCATTACTGTCTCCCAGGACAGCATCTCCAGCTTCACCATTACTGTCTCCCAGGACAGCACCTCCAGCTTCACCATTACTGTCTCCCAGGACAGCACCTCCAGCTTCACCATTACTGTCTCCCAGGACAGCACTATCAGCCCCCCATTTACTGACTACCAGGACATCATCTCCAGCCTTACAGTTTCTGACTACATGGCCAGTACCATTCAGCCCAGACTTTTTATGTTCCCATCTGTTGTAGAAAGCTTCCAGGTTTTCTATGAAAGCAGCTTTGATGTTGACCTCTTTTAATACCCTTGTGATTTTAGTCCACAGATTTATCTCATTTGGGCATACCCAAAAACACTTCCCTGTTTTAATACTGCTTGTAGCTAGTTCTTGGATATCTGCACAAGGGGCGTGACACCAATTTCCACAAAAATGACAATTTATGCATGTGGAAGCCCGTTTGTTTGACTGACCACAGACTACACACAGCTTCATAATGATTTGAATGGTTGATTTACTGCAATTCTACTAGCAACCTCTTGAATATTCTATTAATAACCTGCTAGGTAGTGCACAACGAAACCGTTTGAAACCAATCCAGGGTTCGGACCAGTCAAGGGTTCGGACCAGTCAAGGGTTCGGACCAGTCAAGGGTTCGGACCAGTCAAGGGTTCGGACCAGTCTATCTGATCTGATCAGTGGGTCACTTATTTAAACCATACTGGTCGGTGATTTGAGCTAACACATGAAGGATCTACTGGAAATTATCTACCCGAGTAATATGTGATTTGATTGATACAAAAGTATAACTTGCGTGTTGAAGAGCCGGTGACTGCTGGCACTCCTACAATGACGAACGGTCGACCTCCACCCTTGTTTATCAATCGCTGTATCTAGCTTCTCTATTTCTTTTTTCCGTCTCCACCACAATAAATGCTATATTATCACTATAGTTGACTGGTGCAAATTTTGGAGGAAGGACGCTTTTTCTGTAGTAATAATTGCTTCTCGTTGTGTATATTGCGACCGCTGGTAACTGCAGGTTATATGAAATTCACAGTTACGTCTGGTATTTCAAGAAAAAAGAAACGAATGAAAGTCACTCCACTCCACTAAGTACCATTATAATACTGGTTAGTTGCTACTACAACACTGTATTCTGCTATTCACTGGTATCACTAGATTATATGCGAGTACACTAGCAGGCCAGAAAGATTATTAAAAACAGCTGACCTGTGGTAAGTTTCTGGCGACTTCTGGCACCTGCCTCTATAGGCTTATCACTTCATTTACAAATTCACCTGTTTTCAAATGACACTTTAGCCTTTATCATCAATATACTAGGGAGCCACTGTAGTATACACTATACACTATGTATACTCAATGTTTTCAGGGAGACTTTCTTTCCTCTGACACAAAGTTCAATTATTATTATTTTTTTCACACGGGACACAGGCCTATGATTCCCCTCTGGCAGTAAACTCTGCTAGGTAGTGCACACTAATTCTCCTTTTTTGACTCAGTATATAATGTTTTCCGCCCAAGATTGGTTCCAGGCGCTAGAGGGATGTATCGTATAGGATTGATGACACAAATTAACGTTCTAGCACGTAAGAGCGACCGTGAAAACACCAGAAAACCCGGAGCTTAACGAGGCACGCTGACACTGTCACGCTACCCACTACACCACTACCAGCACACAAGGTACACCACTACCAGTACACCAGCTACACCACTAGCAGTACATCAGGTAAACTAGCTACCAGTACGCCAGGTACACCACTACCAGTACACCAAGTGCACCACTACCAGTACACCAGGTACACCACTACAAGTACACCAGGTACACCAATACCAGTACACCAGGTATACCAGCTGCCAGTACACCAGGTACAACACTACCAGTACACCAGGTATACCACTATAAGTACATCAGGTAAACCAGCTAGCAGTACACCAGGAACACCGCTACCACCACAACAGGTACACAAGCTACCAGTACACCAGGTACACCACTACGTACACCAGGTACACCACTACCAATACACCAGGTGCTCCACTACCAGTACACCAGGTAAACCGGCTACCAGCACATAAGGTACACCACTACCAGTACACCAGGTATACCACTACTAGTACACCAGGTACACCAGCTACCAGCACACAAGGTACATTACTACCAGTACACCACTACTAGTACAGCAGGTACACCAGCTACCAGTACACCAGGCAAACAAGCTACCAGCAGACCAGGAGGTACACCATTACCAGTACACCAAGTACACCAGCTACCAGCACACGCCTGCACCAGCTATCAGCACACACCTGCACCAGCTATAAGCACACCAGCTACCAGCACACCAACTACCAGAACACACCTGCACCAGCTATCAGCACACACCTGCACCAGCTATCAGCACACTGGCTACCAGGACACATCTGCACAAACTATTAGCACACCAGCTACCAGCACACACCTGCACTAGCTATCAGCACACCAGCACACACCTGTACCAGCTATCAGGACACCATCTACCAGCACACACCTGCACCAGCTATCAGCACACCAGCTACCAGCATACACCTGCACCAGATATCAGCACACCAGCTACCAGCACACCCTTGCACCAGCTGTCAGCACACACCTACACCAGCTATCAGCACACTAGCTACCAGCACACACTTGCACCAGCTATCAGCACATTAGCTACCAGCATACACCTGCACCAGCTATCAGCACACCAGCTACCAGCACACACCTGTATCAGCTATCAGCACATCAGCTACCATCACACTCATGCACCAGCTATCAGCACACCGGTTACCAGCACACACCTGCACCAGCTATCAGCACACCAGCTATCAGAACACACCTGTATCAGCTATCAGCACACACCTGTAATAGCTGTCAACACACACCTGCACCAGCTATCAATATACAGCTATCAGCACACACCTGCACCAGCTATCAGCACACCAGCTACAAGCACACACATTCACCAACTATCAGCACACACCTTTACCAGCTATCAGCACACCATCTACTAGCACACATCTGCACCAGCTATCACCCCACCAGCTACCAGCACACACCTGTACCAGCTACCATCACACTCATGCACCAGCTATCAGCACACCGGTTACCAGCACACATCTGCACCAGCTATCAGCACACCAGCTATCAGAACACATTTGTATCAGCTATCAGCACACACCTGTAATAGCTGTCAACACACACCTGGACCAGCTATCAGTATACAGCTAGCAGCACACACCTGCACCAGCTATCAGCCCACCAGCTACCAGCACACACCTGTACCAGCTACCAGCACACACACCTATATCAGCTATCAGCACATACCTGCACCAGCTACCAGCACACCAGTTACACCACCACCAGTACACCAGCTACCAACACACACCTCTACCAGCTATCAGCACACCAGCTACCAGCACGCACCTGCAACAGCTATCAGCACACCAGCTACGAGCACACACCTGCAACAGCTATCAGTACACCAGCTACCAGCACACACACCTGTATCAGCTATCAGCACACCAGATACCAGCACACACACCTGTATCAGCTATCAGTACACCAGCTACCAGCACACACCTGCACCAGCTACCAGCACACACCTGCACCAGCTATCAGCACACACACCTGTATCAGCTATCAGCACACCAGCTACCAGCACACACCTGCACCAGCTATCAGCACACCAGCTACCAGCACACACCTGTACCAGCTACCAGCACACACACCTGTATCAGCTTGTGATGTAGTCCAGCGGGGCTTGTGAGGTCTCTGGGGAGACCTAATTTAACCAATTATATGGTCACACCTTGCCTTGGCAAACGTCTGTCAGCCACGCCCACGTCTGAGGTCTTTTGTTCTTGACGGCGTCAGACCTAGGCGTCAGGTCGTACACGTGGTTGTGGGGTGTGCTTGGACCACCACATAAACCCAAGGAACAGCTGAGCAGAGGAAATTCGGGCAGAGCTCGCCTGGGAGCAGAGCTGAGCTGGAGAGTCTCGGGAGGAGATACTGTTGGAGACATTGGGCAGAGTACTGGCTTGGAACAGTACTCGTGCTGTATAGGTCTTGGTGTAGACAGCCTGTACTGTCTGCGCAGACAGCCCCTGCTGTCTGCCAGCTTAGTTCATATTTTGCTCCATGCTGGTGCTGCCATCTATAGGCCTTGCCACTTCAGTATGCCCAGACTTGCCTCACCCTCACTCACACAGCGGCCTAGCAGGAAGACACAAGTACTCCCAGCTCTCTCTCGTGGGCATGGCCCTCCCGGGCCATGGGCACAACACAAGCCTGTTTACCCACTACGACATTATTAATAAACAAAGAAGCCTCCGAAGTTTATCATTCACACCCCGCTACCATATACCAAATAACCTTTTTCGTTATAATTGGTGGAAAGCGGTGGGATCAGCAATTGTTTGCCCGTGAGAGAGGAAGGAGAGGTATGAAGTCATCTTCACTTCATCATCCCATACAAGAAGCATCCGTCTGTCAACAAGTTATCCTGATGTCGTGTCTGCACGTTTGAGCATCCAGACACAGGTACAAGCAGGATCCAGGCCGAAATTTGCCGAAATTCTCCGAGAATTGTAAGTGGCGTCACAGTGACCCCATGCTACAGTGACTCCACGCTACAGTGTCCCACGCTGTTTCTCAAGTCACGTGTTCAGCGTCACTTGTATGTTGCTGTTGTTGTTCAGCTCAGCACAGCTGTTTCAGCAAGCCAGAGGTGAGTTTTGTGGTGATTTCTGCGTCCAGTGTGAGCTTCTCCACGTGTTTGTGGGTGGAGGAGGAGGAGGAATGGCCAGATGCTCCCCTGCCATACACTCACCCACGCTCCTCGCTCACCCGTCTACCATACACCACTCACCACTGCCCACTCCCTCTGCTGTGTTTTCTGCTGTTTTCCATGTGAATTCATTGCCAGAGCTGTGTATCCGAGTGCCCGAGGCCACTCGAAGCTACGTGGACCAGCATGCCACGTAGATCACGACGCCACGGACGTCACCTCGAGATGTCTGCTGACGTCACCTCGAGATGTCTGCTGACGTCACCTCGAGATGTCTGCTGACGTCACCTCACGATGTCTGCCTGACGTCACCTCGAGATGTCTGCTGACGTCACCTCGAGATGTCTGCTGACGTCACAGTGCTGCTGACGTCACCTCGCGACATCACGCCTGACATCACATGATGTCACATCAAGTGTTTCTAGTAATTATTTCCGTATTGTCGAGAAGATTGAGAGAAAATATATGTCGTGTGTTAATTAATTCCTCTCAGTCAGTGTTCTCACATGTTGTACCGCGGTGTGTTTGTAAAGTTTCCGTGTGTCCAGTGAGGTCTGAGCCAGACCTGAGTAGCACCACTGTGCTAAGTCACCCGTGTGACCAGTGTGTTTGACAGCTGATTACTCAGCCCTGAGTGTATGAGCCCTCTTGTACAGAAAGCCTTTATGCTCGTCGCTCGTGTTCTGCAGAATCGTACCTGCTACGATTCCCATCGAGATTTGTTTCACTTCACCTCCAGACCGTCAGAGTGCAGTTATATGTAGAGAACAAGTCTGGGGACGCTTAGACTAACCTCTGCTATAACTCCAACTGTCGAGAGATGATACTCGTCAAGCCGCAGGCAGGCCTGTCGGCAGGCGCTGTGTCAGCCTCGTGTCACAAGCTTCAGTGAGCAGCCTGCACAAAGAAGATGTCACTTTGACTGCTAGCTCGCTCACTGCAGTCTGGTGTATGATGTTACGACTCCCAGATGTTTCACCCAGTCGTCTCTGCCACGACTCGCTCCACAACTCACTCCACTCTCGCCGGCAGTGACAGCCCAGCGACAGTACCAGTCGAGAAGTGTCCTCCTGAGTCGCTTGCCAGAAGTCCTGCCCAGTTGCCGAGTTTTGTCGACGCCTCACTCGAGGGCACCAGCATGTCGTGCCCCAGGTTGAGTGAAAACCTGCAGCGACTCCTACGATGACTGCTTCACCGTTCCAGAGGAGACCGTAACCTGTTACGTCACAGCTCAGCCGCAGCGATGTCTCCCGTGTTGCAGTATCTGTCCAGACGCAGGAAGGCGTGCAGTGATGCCCTTCGACGCTCACTGCCTTTGACCACGATGTTTAGCACACCCACATGTTTTTTTCTTCCCTCCCTGTAGGAAGTTTTTTTTCCATGTTCATATGTATATATATGTTTTTATTTTGTGTTCTGTGCCCTGTTCCTACGAGAGAGAGACCGAGTTTCTTTTACTACCAGTATTGTCGCGTCGGGACGATGCGCGGTAGGTGGCCGAGCGTATGTAGACGGCCTGTACTGTCTGCGCAGACAGCCCCTGCTGTCTGCCAGCTTAGTTCATATTTCGCGCCACTCAGGTGCTGCCCTCTGTAGCCAGGCCTCTAGGCAGGCACGCCAGCCTGCCGGCCCATGCCTCCCTCTCACTCACACAGCGGCCTAGCAGCAAGACACAAGGCCTCCCAGCTCTCTCTCGTGGGCATGGCCCTCCCGGGCCATGGGCAAACACACAAGCCTGTTTACCCACTACGACTTAACAATAAAGTAAGAAGCCTCCGAAGACGTATCATTCACACCCCGCTACCATATACCAAATAACCTTTTTTTTTGGGACCTGTGGCTTAGTTCCTGTGATGAACTGTCCTCTGAACTACATTGTAAGTTATATTCATTTTGGTCAAGTTGATTGTATTTCCCTGTCTCACTGCTTATGTGTACCACCCCATTTATCTAAACCCCAATGATGTACTCCGGTTCCCAAATATATTATTGTACAAGGACTTAATAATAAACTGTGTTTGAGTAGAATAGTAATATTCACTGTCCCCGTTATTTGCTATTCCTATTTCTTATATTTTAATATGTTTAGTTAAAGCAGTGAGAGGGTGAGTAGTGTGGAGTGTAGAGTAATGAGAGGTGAAGATGTAGTCACCAGTGACCCCACATTACCTACCTACCTCCGCACTCATCCCTCCTACTGCCTCGCCTGTCACCTACCTACCACCTCGCCTGCCTATCCCCTGCCTATACATACTCCCTTACTCCCATGTTCCCCACTTATATCCTATTCATTCCGATACCCGTTCCCTACATGACAATACCCCCCCCCCCCCCTACATGACAAGCTATCAGCACACCAGCTACCAGCACACACCTGCACCAGCTACCAGCGCAAACACCTGTATCAGCTATCAGCACACCAGCTACCAGCACGCACCTGCACCAGCTATCAGCACACCAGCTACCAGCTCACACATACATTAGTTTTTGACGTCTCTGTTGGAAACTCTTCGCCTTCAGCCTAGACTTCTTTTTTGCTTCGTCATCTGGAGAATGAAGGAATAAGAACTCTGGCTGATGTGTTGACCCTGCTGATGAAAATGCCACTGGAGTTCAGTTTTTGGTGCATCAGTCTGTTGGTGCAGCGCTGAAATCAGGCAATTCAGTCTTTCTCAGGTGGAGGCGGGAGAGAGAGGTAGGCAGGTAGAGTGTCTTCACATTAATGTTATACAGTAGACACATGTATCTTTATTGACACATGTGTATCGTCGCGACACTATCAGAGGTGCCATGGATTGGTGTGTCAGGAGGCATATGAAGGTGCGGTAGCCGTTAGTCCTGTAGTGGGCGAAGTCAGGGCGACCGACTGATCTGTCAAGCTCAGTGATCTGACAGACAGATTGCGAGCCTGAGCCATCTCTTGGTGCTGGAGGACGCTACCTCCGGGTTTAGTGCTTCGCTTGCTCTTTCTGGTGAAGCCAGCGTAGTCTTGCCATGTTTGCAACGGCTGTGAAGATCTCATCAAGTTGTTTTCGGGAAGTCCCTAGAACAAAACACATTAGCTTAATTGCCAGACTTTGGCAGTCTAGCAAATGGAATTCGTAATTAAAGTTCCATGCATGTACGTTGTCCTTGTTGCCCTCACGTACACACCTGCTGGACACGGTACGTACAGGTTTCCACGATACATAGCAGTGAAAGACGAAAAAATATGGAAAAGAGGGTATTGTTAGTGTGAGTGGAGACAGAAGCAGGTGTTGTTGCCAGACACAGGTGTTAGTGTGTGTATGGAGACAGAAGCAGGTGTTGTTGCCAGACACAAGTGTTAGTGTGTGTATGGAGACAGAAGCAGGTGTTGTTGCCAGACACAAGTGTTAGTGTGTGTATGGAGACAGAAGCAGGTGTTGTTGCCAGACACAAGTGTTAGTGTGTGTATGGAGACAGAAGCAGGTGTTGTTGCCAGACACAAGTGTTAGTGTGTGTATGGAGACAGAACCAGGTGTTGTTGCCAGACACAGGTGTTAGTGTGTGTATGGAGACAGTAGCAGGTGTTGTTGCCAGACACAGGTGTTAGTGTGTGTATGGAGGCAGTAGAAGGTGTTGCTGCCAGACACAGGTGATAGTGTGTGTGTATGGAGGCAGTAGCAGGTGTTGCTGCCAGACACAGGTGTTAGGGTGTACGGAGGCAGTAGCGTGTGTTGCTGCCAGACACAGGTGTTAGGGTGTATGATGGCAGTAGCAGGTGTTGCTGCCAGACACATGTGTTAGGGTGTATGGAGGCAGTGGCAGGTGTTGCTGCCAGACACATGTGTTAGGGTGTACGGAGGCAGTAGCAGGTGTTGCTGCCATACACATGTGTTAGGGTGTATGGAGGCAGTGGCAGGTGTTGCTGCCAGACACATGTGTTAGGGTTTATGGAGGCAGTAGCAGGTGTTGCTGCCAGACACATGTGTTAGGGTGTATGATGGCAGTAGCAGGTGTTGCTGCCAGACACATGTGTTAGGGTGTATGGAGGCAGTAGCAGGTGTTGCTGCCAGACACATGTGTTAGGGTGTATGGAGGCAGTGGCAGGTGTTGCTGCCAGACACATGTGTTAGGGTGTATGGAGGCAGTAGCAGGTGTTTCTGCCAGACACATGTGTTAGGGTGTATGGAGGCAATAGCAGGTGTTGCTGCCAGACACATGTGTTAGGATGTATGGAAGCAGTAGCACATGTTGCTGCCAGACACATGTGTTAGGATGTATGGAGGCAGTAGCAGGTGTTCCTGCCAGACACATGTGTTAGGGTGTATGGAGGCAGTAGCAGGTGTTGCTGCCAGACACATGTGTTAGGATGTATGGAGGTAGTAGCAGGTGTTGCTGCCAGACACATATGTTAGGGTGTATGGAGGCAGTAGCAGGTGTTGCTTCCAGACACATGTGTTAGGGCGTATGGAGGCAGTGGCAGGTGTTGCTGCCAGACACATGTGTTAGGGTGTATGGAGGCAGTAGCAGGTGTTGCTGCCAGACACATGTGTTAGGGTGTATGGAGGGAGTAGCAGGTGTTGCTGCCAGACACATGTGTTAGGGTGTATGGAGGCAGTAGCAGGTGCTGCTGCCAGACACATGTGTTAGGATGTATGGAGGCAGTAGCAGGTGTTGCTGCCAGACACATGTGTTAGGATGTATGGAGGCAGTAGCAGGTGTTGCTGCCAGACACATGTGTTAAGGTGTATGGAGGCAGTAGCAGGTGTTGCTGCCAGACACATGTGTTAAGGTGTATGGAGGCAGTAGCAGGTGTTGCTGCCAGACACATGTGTTAAGGTGTATGGAGGCAGTAGCAGGTGTTGCTGCCAGATACTTGTCACAGTGATAGATTGCTCCCTTTTGTTGACCCACAGAAAAATCGCTATGGCACTCTGGGGGCTTTATAAACCTTTAGTTGACCTAGCCTCTCTCTCTCTCTCTCTCTCTCTCTGTCTCTCTCTCTCTCTCTCTCTCTCTCTCTCTCTCTCTCTCTCTCTCTCTCTCTCTCTCTCTCTCTCTCTCTCTCTCTCTCTCTCTCTCTCTTTACATCACTTCTCTCGGTCATCTATTTTTCAGCACCTTTTTTTCCTTGCCTTCTCCCTTTTATCCATTCAATACATTTTTTTTCATCCTGTCACGAAATGAAATTTGTCTCTGCTGAGTTTTAATCTCTCTCTCTCTCTCTGTCTCTCTCTCTCTGTCTCTCTCTCTCTGTCTCTCTCTCTCTGTCTCTCTCTCTCTGTCTCTCTCTCTCCCGAGTCTTCATTTGGACGGCGGCAGCGCTTCAGAAAATGCTGGAAATTTGTGTCTAGTCAGCCCATTACTGTCAGAACTAATCAGAAGTGTCAGCAGCTGACGGTCTCCTATAGTGAGTATTTTGAGGTGAACACTGATGACTTTCCTGAGTTGTCTCTCTCTCTCTCTCTCTCTCTCTCTCTCTCTCTCTCTCTCTCTCTCCTCTCTTGTTGTCTCTCTCCTCTTGTTGTCTCTCTCTTCTCCTGTTTTCTCTATCCTCTCTTGTCTCTCTTCTGTGTTGGTGTCACTTCTGGCTGTCTGTCTCTCAGGTGATGCAGGCTAAGAGCTTTTCTTTGTTAGCTTCTGTCAGCTGTGTTGGCTTCTGTCAGCTGTGTTGGCTTCTGTCAGCTGTGTTGGCTTTTGTCAGCTGTGTTGGCTTCTGTCAGCTGTGTTGGCTTCTGTCAGCTGTGTTGGCTTTTGTCAGCTGTGTTGGCTTTTGTCAGCTGTGTTGGCTTTTGTCAGCTGTGTTAGCTTCTGTCAGCTGTGTTGGCTTTTGTGAGCTGTGTTGGCTTCTGTCAGCTGTGTTGGCTTCTGTCAGCTGTGTTGGCTTCTGTCAGCTGTGTGTTACCTTCCATCAGTTGTGTGTTCGACAGCTTCCATCACTGAGACATTTTTAAAGCAGGAGCGTAATGAATCAGGTATCCTTCTAGGAGCGTGGGGAGTCATGTATCGCGCTAGGATAGTTGTGAATCAGGTATCCCTCCAGAAGAATAATGAATCAGGTATCCCTTCATGGTCGTGAAGAATCAGGTATACTTCTAAGAGCGTGGGGAATCATGTATCCCGCCAGGATCTGACGAATCTAGTATCCCTACATGATCGTGATGAAACAGGTAGCCTCCGGGAGCTTGGAGAATCATGTATCCCGCCAGGATCGTGGTGAATCAGGTATCCCTCCATGATCATAAATGAGGTATCTCTCCATGATCGTGATGAATCAGGTATCCCACCAAAATCGTAGTGAATCAGGTATCCCTTTATTATCATGATGAATCAAGTATCCCTCCAGGAGAGTGATGAGACGCAAGAGAGGGAAGGTATCCCCGCAGAAACACCACTGGCAGGATCCATTGTAGTGTAGGTGGTCACAGTAATAGCTGACACAAGTTATAATTGCTGTGTGGTGGATGGTGAGCAAGAGTCTGTGATAACGACAGACTTAACTCTCACATACCTTCTAGCGAATAACTGCGACCTGTATTAGTAGTGAGGGAGTAGATAAATAACGTATAAAAGAGTTGTGTTATTTGAAACATTGTATATTCACTGTTCTCAAAGATCACTATTCTGTTGTTCTGTCATGTGGTGCATTATGAACTGGATAACATATAATTGAAATAAGAAAAAAATACAGCAGTGTAAATAGGAAATAAATCCTGAGCGCTTTCACGTGCTTACACACACATCTTTAGAGGAATCCTCTGAAAATGTGTGTGTAGACACTCTGATGTGGCCAGTTTCATAGTGTAAATATACTTCACTGTGTCCAGCTTCATGTATTAGATCGACTGGACGACACAGTCAATGCTGTCAAGTCTGAGGTGTGCTGAGCATCACGTGTTCAAACCTGCAATCTCCTTACACTGTAAGAAGATTTAACATGTAAATATTTGATGTTAAATCTACGACATATTAAATATTAAGATGGCTTTAAAATGTTTAATTTTTACTTGCAATGCGTTGTTCTAATATGTTTGCTTTCGTAGAAGAATAAATTGTGAGACTTTCATGAGGATCAGTCTTAGTTTCCTCAATATAGATGAAGAATAAACGCCCTGAAAAAAATAATGGAACACACCTGTGGGACTGATCTCCAAGTATCGCTAAGTTGTTTTTCTTGTTAAAGTTTATGAATTCTCACGTATGCATATGCATACGTACACTCACACACACACACATAAGCATATTCTCATACATATGATCCCAGGTGCCGCCTTAATACAAGGAGAGAACACAGTGCGTGAGGGTGCGAAGCTGGAAGTTACAATGTATGCGTAAAACTTTGTCCCTGGTCATTATTAAGGTAACTCTGATGAAAGTTTAGCAATAGGAAGCAGCGGGTGGAGGCTGGCCTCTCTATATTAACTGAGACTCACAACACTCCTTCCAATATTACTCAACTTTACTCAAGTTGGTAGAAAAGTAGCTTTGATTGAAGTTAAGTTATTTATGATGTCGCAGTGTTACTGAAAACTTGTTAACTTTGTTACGCTCTTTGCCACTAAGTACCTCAACTTTAGCCATCAGTGAGGAAATGTGACAAAAAATGACCTGGATTCTTTGGAATATCTGGAACTTGCCATAAAATGGTCATGTCTTTCTTGAAGATTATAATCACGTGTACACAGGTTGTGTACATACTTCCCCTCAAGTGGTAAGGTGACAAGTCAGGTGACAAGTCAGGTGACAAGTCAGGTGACAAGTCAGGTGACAAGTCAGGTGACAAGTCAGGTGACAAGAGTTAAATGTGACAACACTTGTCGTGTATACAGGTGTTGTCTGTCACGCCTCACTCGTTCATATCTCGTAGTCTGCAGTGTCTTCACTGTCACTGTCTGACATGTGGATGACAACTTGATCAACGTTTACTTAGCATGCACATGCATGACCAGGGGTGGTGGAACCGGGGGGTGGACCCAGGGGGTGGACCCAGGGGGGTGGACCCAGGGGGGTGGACCCAGGGGGGTGGACCCAGGGGGGTGGACCCAGGGGGGTGGACCCAGAGGGAGGACCCAGGGGGTAGACCCAGGGGAGAGACGTAGACGCCACCTGGGGTCACTCTGAAAGACTCTTTTTTTTTTTTAATATAAATATAACTTTATTTTGATTGACATTGACTGTTACTATTCTAAAATATTTACTGATGCAATAACAAAATTATTATTTCCCGACATTTAAATTTCTTCATTCATAAAAAGAAATATTGTTTCTCTTGTGGGTTCTGTTTTATATATATATATATATATATATATATATATATTATATATATATATATATATATATATATATATTATATATATATATAATATATATATATATATATAAATATATATATATAATATATTATATATATATATATATATATATATATATATATATATATATATATATATATATATATATATATATATACTCACCTAGTTGTACTCACCTAGTTGAGGTTGCGGGGGTCGAGTCCGAGCTCCTGGCCCCGCCTCTTCACTGATCGCTACTAGGTCACTCTCCCTGAGCCGTGAGCTTTATCATACCTCTGCTTAAAGCTATGTATGGATCCTGCCTCCACTACATCACTTCCCAAACTATTCCACTTACTGACTACTCTGTGGCTGAAGAAATACTTCCTAACATCCCTGTGATTCATCTGTGTCTTCAACTTCCAACTGTGTCCCCTGTTACTGTGTCCAATCTCTGGAACATCCTGTCTTTGTCCACCTTGTCAATTCCTCTCAGTATTTTGTATGTCGTTATCATGTCCCCCCTATCTCTCCTGTCCTCCAGTGTCGTCAGGTTGATTTCCCTTAACCTATCCTCGTAGGACATACCTCTTAGCTCTGGGACTAGTCTTGTTGCAAACCTTTGCACTTTCTCTAGTTTCTTTACGTGCTTGGCTAGGTGTGGGTTCCAAACTGTGCCGCATACTCAATATGGGCCTAACGTACACGGTGTACAGGGTCCTGAATGATTCCTTATTAAGATGTCGGAATGCTGTTCTGAGGTTTGCTAGGCGCCCATATGCTGCAGCAGTTATTTGGTTTATGTGCGCTTCAGGAGAGGTGCCTGGTGTTATACTCACCCCAAGATCTTTTTCCTTGAGTGAGGTTTGTAGTCTCTGGCCCCCTAGACTGTACTCCGTCTGCGGTCTTCTTTGCCCTTCCCCAATCTTCATGACTTTGCACTTGGTGGGATTGAACTCCAGTAGCCAATTACTGGACCAGGTCTGCAGCCTGTCCAGATCCCTTTGTAGTTCTGCCTGGTCTTCGATCGAATGAATTCTTCTCATCAACTTCACGTCATCTGCAAACAGGGACACCTCAGAGTCTATTCCTTCCGTCATGTCGTTCACAAATATCAGAAACAGCACTGGTCCTTGGACTGACCCCTGTGGGACCCCGCTGGTCACAGATGCCCACTCTGACACCTTCCACGTACCATGACTCGCTGCTGGTCTTCCTGACAAGTATTCCCTGATCCATTGTAGCGCCTTCCCTGTTATCCCTGCTTGGTCCTCCAGTTTTTGCACTAATCTCTTGTGTGGAACTGTGTCAAACGCCTTCTTGCAGTCCAAGAAAATGCAATCCACCCACCCCTCTCTCTCTTGTCTTACTGCTGTCACCATGTCATAGAACTCCAGTAGGTTTGTGACACAAGATTTCCCGTCCCTGAAACCATGTTGGCTGCTGTTGATGAGATCATTCCTTTCTAGGTGTTCCACTACTCTTCTCCTGATAATATTCTCCATGACTTTACATACTATACATGTCAGTGACACTGGTCTGTAGTTTAGTGCTTCATGTCTGTCTCCTTTTTTAAAGATTGGGACTACATTTGCTGTCTTCCATGCCTCAGGCAATCTCCCTGTTTCGATAGATGTATTGAATATTGTTGTTAGGGGTACACATAGCTCCTCTGCTCCCTCTCTCAGGACCCATGGAGAGATGTTATCCGGCCCCATTGCCTTTGAGGTATCTATCTCACTCAGAAGCCCGGTGGTCTGGTGGCTAAAGCTCCTGCTTCACACACGGAGGGCCCGGGTTCGATTCCCGGCGGGTGGAAATTCCGACACGTTTCCTTACACCTATTGTCCTGTTCACCTAGCAGCAAATAGGTACCTGGGTGTTAGTCGACTTGTGTGGGTCGCATCCTGGGGGACAAGATTAAGGACCCCAATGGAAATAAGTTAGACAGTCCTCGATGACGCACTGACTTTCTTGGGTTATCCTGGGTGGATAACCCTCCGGGGTTAAAAATCCAAACGAAATCTTATCTTATCTTATCTTATCACTTCTTCCTTGGTTGTGTGTACTGTGTCCAGCACTTGGTGGTGTGCCCCACCTCTCTGTCTTTCTGGAGCCCCTTCTGTCTCCTCTGTGAACACTTCTTTAAATCTCTTGTTGAGTTCCTCACTTACTTCTTGGTCATTTCTTGTTGTCTCTCCTCCTTCCTTCCTTAGCCTGATTACCTGGTCCTTGACTGTTGTTTTCCTTCTGATGTGGCTGTATAACAGTTTTGGGTCAGATTTGGCTTTCGCTGCTATGTCGTTTTCATATTGTCGTTGGGCCTCCCTTCTTATCTGTGCATATTCATTTCTGGCTCTACGACTGCTCTCCTTATTCTCCTGGGTCCTTTGCCTTCTATATTTCTTCCATTCCCTAGCACACTTGGTTTTTGCCTCCCTGCACCTTTGGGTGAACCATGGGCTCATCCTGGCTTTTTCATTATTCCTGTTACCCTTGGGTATAAACCTCTCCTCAGCCTCCTTGCACATTGTTGCTACATATTCCATCATCTCATTAACTGACTTCCCTGCCAATTCTCTGTCCCACTGAACCCCGTTCAGGAAGTTCCTCATTCCTGTGTAGTCCCCTTTCTTGTAGTTTGGCTTCATTCGTCCTCCACTTGTAGCTCTACTGTGTATTCGAAGCTTAAAACCACATGATCGCTGGCCCCAAGTGGTCTTTCATATGTGATGTCCTCAATATCTGCACTACTCAAGGTGAATACTAGGTCCAGTCTTGTTTCATTCTCTCCTCTCTCTCTTGTAGTGTCCCTTACGTGTTGGTGCATGAAGTTTTCCAGTACCACCTCCATCATCTTAGCCCTCCATGTGTCTTGGTCCCCATGTGGCTCCAAGTTCTCCCAATCGATCTCCTTGTGGTTAAAGTCGCCCATGATCAGGAGCTTTGCCCTGCATGCATGAGCTCTTCTGGCCACTGCAGCCAGTGTGTCAACCATCGCTCTATTGCTCTCGTCATACTCTTGCCTTGGCCTCCTGCTGTTCTGTGGTGGGTTATACATCACTGCAATTACCACCTTGGGACCTCCAGAGTGAAGTGTTTCCGCTATGTAATCGCTTGCTTCTCTGCTGTCTCCTCTCTCCAGCTCATCAAAATTCCATTGGTTTTTGATCAACAGTGCCGCTCCTCTCCCCCCCCTGTTACCTCTGTCTTTCCTCAGGATCTGGTATCCCGTTGGAAATATGGCATCTGTTATCATACCTGTTAGCTTGGTTTCTGTGAGAGCTATGATGTCCGGTGATGCCTCTTTAACTCTTTCGTGCCACTCCTCCCACTTATTTGTTATTCCATCAGCGTTTGTGTACCATACCTTCAGTTTCCTTTCCAACACTGTGGTTTGGGGGGCCTGTGAGGGTGGGAGATCTGGTAGCTTACTGTGGGATTCTATAGCTGGGTGTTGGGTGGAAGCTGTGAGTGTGGATTGTAGTTTGTGTTGGGATGGTGTTCTGAGGATAGTTCTGTGTGTGCTTGCACTTGCTGCTCTGTTCTGCTCTGATTGACCTCTGCTGGTTCCAACCTTGTCTCCTTTCGTAGCTCCTTTCGCTTTTTTGTCTTCTCCCTCAGCTGCTGTCGTTCTGTTTGTGTTCTGTCTCTGTCTAAGAACACCCTCATGTACTTTTCCGAGTATTTCAACCGCGGTTTCTCTTGGAGGATCCTGTTCCGTACTGTTTCTGTCCTGAGAATCAGCTTGATCGGTCATTTTCTCCCCTTGAAGTACCCCCCTATTCTCTGAAAATTTACAATCTCGTCCATGCCTTCTTCACTTATTTCCTTGATGATGTTCTCAATCTCCTTTCTTTCTGCCTGCCGTCTTTCAGTGTGTGTCCTTTCCTCTCTCTCCTGAAACCCGTGGATAAACACTGATTTTGCCCTTTCCTCCTCCCATTGCCTCTCCCTCTGTTTACTCTGTTCCTGTCTGTACATGGTCATTTTCTCACTTGTTTTTTCCAGTGACTCTTGGTAGCATTGTTTTTGCCTTTGCATTTGACCTAACCCCTCTCTGCCTGCACCAGCTGCTCTCCCCATTCACTCCTTGGCCCTTCTTGGCAGGTTGATATGGCCTTAGCATAATTCATATCTCCCTCCTTCCTGTTC
>NC_069440.1:692438-702438 GCF_026875155.1 Cherax quadricarinatus | reverse complement strand
AGGTTAGTGGATGAGTGTGTAAAGGTAGAATGTTGAAAGTGAATATAGATAAGAGTAAGCTGAGGAAGGTTTCAAACGATTTAGATAAAGAAAAAGTTGATATCACATTGGAGGGAGTATGGAAGAAGTGAATGTTTTCAGATATTTGGGAGCTGACTTGCCAGCAGATGGGTTTATGAAGGATGAGGTAAACCAAAGGATTGATGAAGGAAAGAAAGTGAGTGGTGCATTGAGGTATCTGTAGAGACAAAGAGCGTTATCCATGGAGGCAGAGAAGGAAATTTACGAGAGTATAGTGGTACCAACACTCTTATATGGGTGTGAAGCTTAGGTTGTAAATGCTGCAGTGAGGAGGCGGCTGGAGGCAATGGAGATGTCATCTCTAAGGGCAATGTGTGGTGTAAATATTATGCAAGGGATTCGTAACGTGGAAGTTAGGAAGTGTGGAGTCACTAAAAGTATTAGACAGAGGGGTGAAGAGGGGTTGTTAAGGGGGTTTGGTCATTTAAAGAGAATGGATCAAAGTAGAATGACTTGCAGAGCGTATAAATCTGTTGGGGAAGGAAGGCGGGGATGAGGATAACAAAAAAATTAGGTGACAAGAGATTGGATATCAGATTGGAGGGAGAGTATGAAGGAGGTGAATGTATTCAGATATTAAGGAATGGACGTGTCAGCGGATGGGTCTATGAAAGATGAGGTGAATCATAGAATTGAGAGGGGAAAAAGGTGAGTGGTGCACTTAGGAGTCTGTGGAGACAAAGAACTTTGTCCATGGAAGCAAAGAAGGGAATGTATGAGTGTATAGTTATACCAATGATCTTATATAGGTGTGAAACATGGGTGGTGAATGTTGCAACAAGGAGAAGGCTGGAGGCAGTGGAGATGTCATGTCTGAGGGCAACGTGTGGTGTGAATATAATGCAGAGAATTCGTAGTTTGGAAATTAGGAGGAAGGGTTCTTGAGGTGGTTCAGACATGTACAGAGGATGGAAGGAAATAGAATGACTTCGAGAGTGTATAAATCTGTAGTGGAGGGAAGGCGGGGTAGGGGTCGGCCTAGGAAAGGATGGAGGGAAAGGGTAAAGGAGGTTTTGTGTGCGAGGGGCTTGGACTTCCAGCAAGAATGCGTGAGCGTGTTAAAGAGGAGCGAATGGAGACAAATGGTTTTTAGGGCTTGATGTGCTGTTGGAGTGTGAGCAAGGTGACATTTATGAAGGGAGTCAGGGAAACCGGCAGGCCGGACTTGAATCCTGGAGATGGGAAGTACAGTGCCTGCACTCTGAAGGAGAGGTGTTAATGTTGCAGGTTTATAACTATAGTGTAAGTGCACCTCTGGCAAGACAGTGATGAAGTGAATGATGATGAATGTTTTTCTTTTTCGGGCCACCCTGCCTTGGTGGGAGACAGCCGATTGTGTTAATATATATATATATAATATATTATATATATATATATATATATATATATATATATATATATATATATTATATATATATATATATATATATTATATATATATATATATATTATTGTGAGGGAAAAGTTCAATAGATAGGAGTAGCGAGGGAGTATATAGTAACAATAGTTTCATTGCCGGCTACTTGTTAAGGTAGGGTAAGTCAAGCTCCCGCTATTCCCGCCTTTTTTCCCCCACCCCTAAAGTGATAGTTTGACTGCCAGCTGCTTGTTAATGTAGGGTCAGTCTAGCTCCCACTATCCCTTCCCCTCCCTCTTCCCCCCCCCCCGAAAGGTGACGTGTGGGGCTCTGGTCAAACAGTAAATCACTCGACTCACAGCTCCCAACACTACTGTAAGTACATGCCTGCCTTGTATTCTAGTTTATTTATTGGTTGAAAGCTTCACTTTGGACCAATAATAAACTTAGTCCTTTCAGTCTTGCGCTAGGTTGACTGTTGTAATAATCACCACGTCTTCTGAGTATTGTACTTGCCATGGAGAGTGATTATTTAAGCAGTGGGTAACCTGTCTATCTTTTCAGCTTGGATGACAGTGAGGGTCACCTGTCAATCAACGAGAAGAACAGGAGACGGACTAACGTCCTGGAGACGTCCCATTTTGGATTTAATTACCTGTGCACCTGTATGAAATTGCAGGACGTAACCCCACATCATTGCAGCGGTAAAGAACCTGCTTTCCTGTCATCGGGATACTACTCAAGGCTCTATCTACTGTGAAGAACTAGCCAGTGGGTCGTAACCCTCACCTGCGACCCCCCCCCCCATCATCAGCAACGGCTACGATTTCAACAATACACTGTCACCAACACCAGACACCCCTATACATATTAGCGTTGAATTCAGTTATCATTTATATTTTTCATTTTTCATTTTCTTTAATGTAGGATTAATATTTCATATTTTAAGTGTTTTTATATTTTCTATTTCTATATAATAAAGTGTTTATGTTTGTCTTGTTATTATTTCTTTTTCTATTCAAATAATTTTCCTGAGGAGGAGCCAGCCTTGGTAATACTGTCTGAAGTTGTTACAGGGCTGAGTAAGCCTTCACATATATATATATATATATATATATTTATATATATTATATATATATATATATATATATATATATATGTCGTGCCGAATAGGCAGAACTTGCGATCTTGGCTTAAATAGCAACGTTCATCTTGCCATATAGGACAAGCGAAAATTTGTGTATGCAATAATTTCGCCAAAATCATTCTGAAACCTAACGAAAAAAAATATATTTCACTGAGTTTGTTTAGTATTAAATTACTGTAAACAAATCTAAAATGTATTTAGTTGGGTTAGGCTAAAATAAATTGTTCTTGTTATAATAAGGTTAGGTAAGTTTTCTAAGATTCTTTTGGAGCAAAATTAAAAATTTTTACATTAACATTAATGAAAAAATATATCTTTAAACGTATAAGAGAAAATTTTAGAAAGAACTTAATTTTAAATGAGTTCTTGCTAATTGACCAGTTTTACATATTCGGCACGACATATATATATATATATATATATATATATATATATTTTATATATATAATATTTTATATGGCATCCTCACCTACGTCACCGGTTATACACGGGTTCTGTAGTCTGTGTTACAGTCAACTCTCTTACAGTACTCACCAATACAGTGTTATGTTTTTGGTAAATGTGATTGAAAACGTGATTCCAAAATTGAATGTCACGTGAAAAGGCTTTCATTGCACTTGGTATTCAATTGTGGATGAACTTCAATTGCATTTGCTCATAGCCCTCCATATACTAGGAATGTGCCAAAATATCGGTATGCCTGTTATCGGCTAATTATGATAACGGTACCGGGCTAAAAAGTGAGTATAATCACCGATACCAGCTAATTTTGATAGTATCGGCAAAATTTTTTGGAATCGTCCCATGCCTTTTATATACAATATCTTTATAAGAGAGAGTTTATTGTACTCTCTACTGCACATAAGAGTGACAGTATCATGAGCATCTCTTACCCCAAGGCATTAATATTAACGCTATTCCCTTCCTTGAATTAAATCTGTCTCCATATCCCAGGCGCTGTATGACCCCCTACGGGTCTTGCAGTTTCGTACAATTGCAATAATAAAAATAATCCAGAAGGAAGAAGCGGCTTCATGATAGTTAAGTTTGGTGCACCAGGATCAAGACAGTCAGGCCAAAAGCTGCATCCATGGTAATTGTGGACGTTATTGCTGTTATTGCAGAGCAGCGGTAACAGAGGTATTAACACCAGTGGTGAGGAGAGCAGGGTGATAGAGACGAAGGAAGGGTATTGTATTAATACCAGTAGTGAAGGAGGCAGCTTCATTAGCAACCCACACCCTCACTAATCATCCCACAACCTCACTAACAATCTCACAACCGCATTAACAATCCTACGACCTCACTAACAATCTCACAACCGCATTAACAATTCCACAACCTCACTAACTATATCACAACGTCACTAACATTCTCACAAACTCACTACCACTAAGAAGAATCAAAAATAAAGGTAGACGTATTAAAAATAATTCTGAAGAGAGAAAGAGAAAGAGAGGGAAAAAGAGAGAGAGGAGGAGGAGATAGGAGGAGGAGGAGGAGGAGGAGGAGGAGAAAGAGAGGAAGCAGCAATAAGTAACACAGGTGTCATTCCAGGGTTTATATTCACAGGTGTGAAGATCATATACATTAATCCTTACCTTAAGCCCAGAGTGAATCCTGGGTTATTGTGTCAGACGTGAACTGTGGCACCAGTGATATTTTTCGCGGATTAAGTACTAATTCCTCTTTCATTACTTATGTACCGCTGTAGTTTCCTTAGCTTAGGGCGTAGGAACAACAGTAGGTTCATCAGGAGTCCTGTTTCGCTACTTATGAACTATCGTGGTCGAGAGGGTGTTAGGTTATAGCGTAGGAACAACAGTAGGTTCACCAGGGGTGGTGTTTCACTAATTAAGAACTCTCATGGTCAAGGGGAGTGTTAGGTAACAGTGTAGGGACAACAGTAGGTTCACCAGGGGTGGTGTTTCACTAATTAAGAACTCTCATGGTCAAGGGGAGTGTTAGGTAACAGTGTAGGACAACAGTAAGTTCACCAGGGGTCTCTCCCACCTGATTAATTCACCACGTAAGTTGTCATTCACTTGGAGATGTGTAATACATCTCTATGATCTTAAGCAGTGTCAATTAATATATCAGAGTATAATGTCTTGTATCATAGTATAGTGTCGTATATCGAAGTATAATGATGTTTATCAAAGTGTAAAGTATATGAAAATATAATGTATATCAGAGAATAATGCATCACTTTTTAATGCATATTAAAGTATAATGTATAACAAATTATAATGTATGTCAAGATATAATGTATAACAAAATAAATGTATATCAAAGTATATATCATAAAATAATGCATTAAAATATAATGTATGTCAAAAAATAACGTTATCAAAGTATAATGGATATAAAAAATAATGTGCATCAAAGTATAAGGTATATCAAAGTATAATGTATTTCTAGGTATAATATATATCGGAGTATAATATATATCAGTTTTCTTAGCCAGTCTGGAGCCGTGTCTAGGAGCCTAAAATCCTCTTCTTGTTAATCCTGATATTGTCCCCCGTCATCTTAATGTAACTTAGCAAGTTATAAAGAGTTATTGAAGATATTCAGTACACTCAGAATTTATAAGCGTGGACGCGTGTTCTTGGTGGCAAGGTTTAGTGCCAGAAAGTGAGGTCTTAAACTCAATCTTGGTCATCCAATTTAATAGGTGTCGGGGCGAGTTGGTCCAGCCGCCCGCGGCTGAGATAAAAACTGATCTGTCGAACCTATTGAACTCGACAGGTCTTAATGAAGATATTGCTGGAGAGAGAGGATGGCAAGAGAGAAGAACCGGGTGTATCCTTTACTGGGAGAGAGAGGGAGACAGAAAAAGTGAGACAGAGAGATAGAGAGCAAGAGAGAGAATGAGATAGATAGAGATTGTGTGTTCCCGCCTATTTGTACTCACGTATTTGTGGTTACATGGGTCGAGTTTCAGCTCCTGTCCCAGCCTCTTCCTGGGTTTACTTCCTCTTAGACTAAAGTTTATGTATCTCATCTATATATATGCCATAAACAATTACGAATAACAAGTGTTGTGTTGTTTCTGTGTACACAGTTTTATAGATAATATTTAAATTTGTATTCACTTAGCTTGTTTTTTAACTTTTGTGTAATGGTTCAACGTTTAGTTGGTGCAGGGATGGCACAAGAACACCTGGGTGTTCAAGTGTGAATGTAATGGTGCAACGTTTAGATGGTGCAGGGATGGCACAAGAACACCTGGGTGTTCAAGTGTGAATGTAATGGTGCAACGTTTAGTTGGTGCAGGGATGGCACAAGAACACCTGGGTGTTCAAGTGTGAATGTAATGGTTCAACGTTTAGATGGTGCAGGGATGGCACAAGAACACCTGGGTGTTCAAGTGTGAATGTAATGGTGCAACGTTTAGTTGGTGCAGGGATGGCACAAGAACACCTGGGTGTTCAAGTGTGAATGTAATGGTTCAACGTTTAGATGGTGCAGGGATGGCACAAGAACACCTGGGTGTTCAAGTGTGAATGTAATGGTGCAACGTTTAGTTGGTGCAGGGATGGCACAAGAACACCTGGGTGTTCAAGTGTGAATGTAATGGTTCAACGTTTAGATGGTGCAGGGATGGCACAAGAACACCTGGGTGTTCAAGTGTGAATGTAATGGTGCAACGTTTAGATGGTGCAGGGATGGCACAAGAACACCTGGGTGTTCAAGTGTGAATGTAATGGTTCAACGTTTAGATGGTGCAGGGATGGCACAAGAACACCTGGGTGTTCAAGTGTGAATGTAATGGTGCAACGTTTAGTTGGTGCAGGGATGGCACAAGAACACCTGGGTGTTCAAGTGTGAATGTAATGGTTCAACGTTTAGATGGTGCAGGGATGGCACAAGAACACCTGGGTGTTCAAGTGTGAATGTAATGGTGCAACGTTTAGTTGGTGCAGGGATGGCACAAGAACACCTGGGTGTTCAAGTGTGAATGTAATGGTGCAACGTTTAGTTGGTGCAGGGATGGCACAAGAACACCTGGGTGTTCAAGTGTGAATGTAATGGTTCAACGTTTAGTTGGTGCAGGGATGGCACAAGAACACCTGGGTGTTCAAGTGTGAATGTAATGGTGCAACGTTTAGATGGTGCAGGGATGGCACAAGAACACCTGGGTGTTCAAGTGTGAATGTAATGGTTCAACGTTTAGTTGGTGCAGGGATGGCACAAGAACACCTGGGTGTTCAAGTGTGAATGTAATGGTGCAACGTTTAGATGGTGCAGGGATGGCACAAGAACACCTGGGTGTTCAAGTGTGAATGTAATGGTGCAACGTTTAGTTGGTGCAGGGATGGCACAAGAACACCTGGGTGTTCAAGTGTGAATGTAATGGTTCAACGTTTAGTTGGTGCAGGGATGGCACAAGAACACCTGGGTGTTCAAGTGTGAATGTAATGGTTCAACGTTTAGTTGGTGCAGGGATGGCACAAGAACACCTGGGTGTTCAAGTGTGAATGGCTCTGGGTATGGAGGTGCATGTGTGTAAATGTAGTGTGTGGTGTATGAATGCAATTTTCTCAACGATAAGAAGGCTCCCTGTGTTTGGAGTTATTATGAGGAAAACATGATACAGTGTACAGTAAACTGGTGACTAGGGTTAATTTATCTTTATGGCTGAGTTCATAATATATCAGATAAACAAGTTAGTGGTTATTAAACAACTCTCATGTATAGTAAATTTCTGTTTTTTTTTTTTTATTAGGGAAATATAATAATGTACATTCTTTAGGGGTGGTGATACACTCCATTGTCAAAATAGCAATGTAACATTTGATGAACTCTAGTAAAAGTTTGTATATATCCCAATCTGTTGGTGATATTAGTTTCTTTGCTTCGGGGTGAAGGGGGAAGATTAGTAAAAAAATTTCTGTCAGGATCAGATCTATCAAAATTAACGGTAATCGTGACAAGTGTATGGAAATATAAAATTAACAGTGTTACAGAATCAGTTATGGCATTTGTAAGGATTCTGTATGAAGGATATATAAATAACAAAGTGGAAAAAATAATGCAGATTATAGTTTTGGGGTCATCTTTGGTTATAATAATAATAATGATGAATATTATGTCATCTTGTGTAATCTTACTTAACATAGTAACATGGGATATAATGTATAGGGGATGAGGGACAGTTTGTGACAACACAACGTTAATCGTCTGTGTTCATTTAGACAATGAAATTTATAATTTTGTGTAAGAACTGATACTGTGTTCTTTTATCTATTTAATGTATTGTGTTGTTTTAAATAAAAAAAAAATCTCATCTGCGCCTTCATCTTCTACCTGTGTTCTCTTGATCCAGGTTGTCTTATCTCAAGTACTTGGCCCCTATCTGCATTATCAGTTCTTCCTAAACTTTAGCGTATCTTTACCTTATCTCCCGCAAACCTCGCCGCCAGGGTCGCCAGGTTCAGCTCCTTCAGTCTCCTCAAAGTGCACTTCCCTCCGGTCTTGGACTAATCTGGTCTCAAGCCTTTGGACCTTTTCAAGCTCCTGCATGTGTTGACCACCTGGGGGCCAGATACTCAATGGTTCGTCTAACATATGTCATGTATAAAGTTTAGAAGGATTCTTTATTCAGATTCGCTTGTTCGTTTCTCATCATTGTCTTGGGATCTCAGTGTATGAATAGTCACCTGTGTTGACTGAATTAGCCATGTTGATATTTTCTTGGTCATGTGTTAACAAAGTTACTTGTTTTGGCTGTATTAACCGTATTATTATTATTTGTCTTGGTCTCTTGTTGTTGTGGGGGAGGGGTGAATAACACTTGAAACCTTCACAGTTTATGTGGTTCATTGCAGAAAATTTCTAGTCTTGATGGACATGGCTCCTCTTCTACTCCCTCTATCTTTTCCTTCCTTCCACACCTTGTGGAAGCCTCTTAGGAGAACCTCTGTCATCATCTCTCAATCTGGCCTCTGAATTCCATTATATTTGGACCATCCTCTTCCATGTTCTCTAATTGGCTGGCTTTGTGTTTTTTATACTAATATTCATGTAAATCATCTTGATTTCTGTAACTAAGCGAAAGAGCCTTTCGGCACCCAACCAACAGGACCCAGGTTAAATCCTGAACAGGGGCGAGACGTGTTGGAAAGTCTCCTAACTCTAATTACTTAAGAATAAATAGATAAGAATTAGCGTGTCCCCATTCTGGGGAAAACTTAAAATATACAATGTAAATAAGCCTCACTGCTGGCCTTGGGCTATTAGTGTCTCGTTGAGCATTCCTTAGTGTTGAAAAGGCTGGGAAGTGGAGAACATGGCAGGAGGCCCATCACCACTTCAGCAGGAGACGAGTGCATTATGTGCTTGGAAAAGGGAGTGAGAGGTTAGTAATAATGGTAGAATTACTCACAAAATGTTAGGTAAATGGTCACAGATGCAATTAATGTAACATTTTATTGCGGCAACGTTTCGCTCTCCATGAACTTTGTAAAGCCAACGGCTTGACGAAGCTCCAGCCAAGATAAATATTTGCATCTGTGTCCATTTAGTTAACGAGTAAGAGGTTGTCTGTGGAGAGAAACGGTTGTTTGACTGGGGAAAGAGGTAGGTATTTAGCTACAGAGGAAGAAGCAAGGCCAGATTTAAGTAAGGGTAGAGTAAACATTTGTCTTCAGCACCAAAGTTTACAATCATTGAACCATCTGGCACTTAAAAAATATGCTGAAATTCACAAACTTCGACTTCAGATTAGTGTTCGGCTGCAGCCACTAGATTACGGTCCAACACATGAAGCAAGAGTTCACCTCTTCAGAGAGATTCTGTGTTATTAATTACTTAACAGTCATTCACCAGTTTGTTAGTTCTCTGGAATAACGACCCTCGGGGGAGGTTCCTTGATGCTGGTGAGGGGCTTTTGATCTGGGGAATTGGATCTGTGCTCCAGTTTCCAGAATTAAGACTGAATTCTTTCCATCCCCCCCCCGGCCCCACAGAGGCTGTATAATCTCTACGGGTTTAGCACTCCCCCATGATAATAATAAATCTGGAATAACGAGTACCAGCGCATGAGCTGCAGTGATGGTGTCGATCCATCAGACTTTACAAGAATGTTTAGCAATGAGGAAAAGGATTGTGTAAATGTAGAGTATTTCCATGTGTAGGTTATGTAATTGATAAGAGATGTATTTTCAAGTGTGTAACTGTGTATGTATCTTGCGTTAATAGTCACTAATTGTAGTGGTGAGAGATCGTTGTCAAAAATGTAGTGAATTTAAAATAAAAGTTCGCATGACCGTGACGCAAGAGCAGTTATCCAGTTTATCAGTAGTGAGTTTGAAGCAAGATATTTTGCGTCAGCTTCATTTCAGTCAACTCGTTAGTGACTTTGCTATTAAGAAGAAGGGGAGAGTATCTGGCTTTAACGACTATTTCTG
>NC_069440.1:662438-687438 GCF_026875155.1 Cherax quadricarinatus | reverse complement strand
TGATAGCAAATAATCCTAATAGTATATAATTCTTTCAGTGTATAATTCTTTTAATATATTATCCTCTGTTAGAAGAATTTTTGGAATCTGGATACGTGAAAGGAATGAAAAAACGAGGGGGGAGGGGGTATAAACCCCCTCTTTGAAAAGTGGCGTCGATAAATTTTTGGAAAAGCAAGAAAAAAATCAAATTCGAGAAACAGTTTGATCAAATTCTATCACAGGTTAACTACTGAGTTTTTCATCCATTTTATTCCCATAGTTTGCAATGTTTTTTTTTTTTTTGGCTAGGTACAAATTTTGATTTTTTTTTTTGAGAGGGTAGTTGGTGACGTCACGTCAGGAAATTTATGTAGATATTAGGTTTTGATTTATTTATGTGTGTGTGTTGTGTGTGTGTGTGTGTGGTGTGTGTGTGTTTTGTGTGTGTGTGTGTGTGGTGTGTGTGTGTGTGTGTGTGTGTGGTGTTTGTGTGTGTATGTGTGTTTGTGTGTGTGTGTGTGTGTGTGTGTGTGTGTGTTTGTGTGTTGTGTGTGTGTGTTTGTGTGTGTGTGTGGGGTTTTGGTGTGTGTGTGGTGTTTGTGTGTGTGGTGTGTGTGTGTGTGTGTGTGTGTGTGTGTGTTTGTGTGTGTACTCGCTATTTGTACTCGCCTATTTGTTGTTGTTGCAGGGGTCGATTCACAGCTCCTGGCCCCGCCTCTTCGCTGATTGCTACTAGGTCCTCTCTCTCCCTGCCCCATGAGCTCTTTCATACCTCGCCTTAAAACTATGTATGGTTCCCGCCTCCACTACGTCACTTTCTAGGCTATTCCACGGCCTGACTACTCTATGACTGAAGAAATACTTCCTAACATCCCTTTGATTCATCTGAGTCGTCAACTTCCAATTGTGACCTCTTGTGTCTGTGTCCCTTCTCTGGAACATCCCGTTATTACAACCCAGGATTCCAAATGGCCTGTTATCCCGGGTGTAATGGGAGCAAAATAAACACAGCAGAAAAAGTTTAGACTTATATTATCCTTCACCAATTTAGAACAGCAATATGTACACTATGTACAGTGATAAGTATAGTGCACTCCACGGTAAGCAAGGCAGAAATAGAAGCCACAAGATAGCAGACCGTGCTTCAACCAGCTCTAGAATGGGAATGACAAGGGCAGACAGGAGAGTGGTACCCACACAACCTCTGCGATTGCCAAAACCATCTTCTTATTGGCTGGAACCTGGTCACTAGTTGAACGACGGGGCCCCATCATCAACTCTTAGCAACCTGGTTCGCTGGTTGGGGGAGATAGCCTGTAAATGAGGGTGTACATGCGCCGAATAAAGGTTACGTACTCTTTGCATGCCACACCCGTCTTTGTCCACCTTGTCTATTCCGCGCAGTATTTTATATGTCGTTATCATGTCTCCCCTGACCCTCCTGTCCTCCAGTGTCGTCAGGCCGATTTCCCTCAACCTTTCTTCGTAGGACAATCCCCGTAGCTCTGGGACTAGTCTTGTTGCAAACGGTGGGTTCCAAACTGGTGCTGCATACTCCAGTATGGGCCTGACGTAAATGGTATACAGAGTCTTGAACGAATCCTTACTGAGGTATCGGAACGCTATCCGTAGGTTTGCCAGGCGCCCATATGCTGCAGCAGTTATCTGATTGATGTGCGCCTCAGGAGATATGCTCGGTGTTATACTCACCCCCAGATCTTTTTCCTTGAGTGAGGTTTGCAGTCTTTGGCCATCTAAACTATATTGTGTCTGCGGTCTTCTTTGCCCTTCCCCAATCTTCATGACTTTGCATTTGGCAGGGTTAAATTCAAGGAGCCAGTTGCTGGACCAGGCTTGTAGCCTGTCCAGGTCTCTTTGTAGTCTGCCTGATCCTCATCCGATTTGATTCTTCTCATTAACTTCGCATCATCTGCAAACAAGGACACTTCTGAGTCTATCCCTTCCGTTATGTCGTTCACATATACCAAGAACAGCACAGGCCCTAGGACTGACCCCTGTGGAACCCCGCTTGTCACAGGCGCCCACTCTGACACCTCGTCGCGTACCATGACTCGTTGTTGCCTCCTGTCAGGTATTCTCTGATCCATTGCAGTGCCTTTCCTGTTATGTGTGCCTGATCCTCTAGCTTTTGCAGTAACCTCTGTGAGGAACTGTGTCAAGGCCTTCTTGCAGTCCAAAAATATGCAGTCGATCCACCCCTCTCTCTCTTGTCTTACTTCTGTCACCTTGTCATAAACTCTAGTAGGTTTGTGACACAGGATTTTCCTTCCCTGAAACCGTGCTGGTTGTCAATTATACACTTGTTTCTTTCCAGGTGCTCCACCACTCTCCTCCTGATGATCTTCTCCATGACCTTGCATACTATACACGTTAGTGATACAGGTCTGTAGTTTAGTGCCTCATGTCTGTCTCCCTTTTTAAAAATTGGGACTACATTTGCCATTTTCCATACCTCAGGGAGTTGCCCAGTTTCAAATGATGTGTTGAAGATCTTTGTTAATGGCTCACATAATATCTCTGCTCCCTCTTTAAGGACCCATGGAGAGATGTTGTCTGGTCCCACCGCCTTTGAGGTGTCAAGTTCGCATAGCAGCTTCTTCACCTCCTCCTTGGTTATATGTACCTCATCCAGCACTTGCTGGTGTGCCCCCCTGTTCTGATTTCCTGGAGTCCTACTGGTTTCCACTGTAAATACCTCTTTAAATCTCGTGTTGAGCTCCTGACATACCTCTCGGTCGTTTCTTGCGAATTCCCCATCACCCTTCCTCAGTCTGATTACCTGGTCCTTGACTGTTGTTTTCCTCCTGATGCGGCTGTACAACAGCTTCGGGTCAGTCTTTACTTTTGATGCTATGTCATTTTCATATTGTCTCTGAGCCTGCCTTCTTATCTCTGTCTGTTGTGTTTGTGTGTGTGTGTTTATGTGTATGTGTGTGTGTGTGTGTGTGTGTGTGTGTGTGTGTGTGTTATATGATGGAAAGATGTGCAGATTTAAGTGCCAATATCAATACTGATACCGATACTCATGCCGATACTCAATTTTAGGCCGATACTCACTGTATTAATACTCGTGCCCATATTTAATTTTTTGTCCGATACTGATATCGATACCCACTAATACCAGTACCCACTTATGTCAATACCCACTGATATTGATATCCACTGATATCGATACCCACTGATATTGATCTCATTGATATCGATACCCTCTGATATCAGTACCCACTGATATTGATATCCACTGGCATCGATACCCACTGATATCGATACCCAATGATATCAGTACCCACTGATATTAATATCGATACCCACTGATATCGATATCCACTAATATCAGTATCCACTGATATTGATATCGATACCCACTGATATCGATACCTACCGATATCAATACCCACGTACCGAATATCTACATAAATTTCCTGACGTGACATCACCAACTGCCCCCTCAAAAAAAAATCAAAATTTGTACCTAGCCAAAAAAAAAAATAATTTTGAAAACTGTGGGAATAAAAGGGATGAAAGACTCAGTGTAATTCAAGTATAATAGAATTTGATCAAACTGTTTCTCGAATTTGATTTTTTTTTGTTTTTTTTGTTTTTCCAAAAAATTATCGACGTCACTTTTCAAAGGATTTATACCTCCCTCCTGCCCCCTTTATTACAAAATTATTCACTAACAGAATTATGCACTAACAGAATTATACGCTAACATAATTATACACCAACAGAATTATCCAAAAACAGAATTATACACCGATATCGATGCCCACCTCTATCAATACCCACTGATATCAATACCCACTGATATTAATATCCACTGATATCGATACCCACTGATATCGATACTGATATCGGCACTTACGTTGATACTGATATTGATACCACTGATATCGGTACTTGCTTATGTTGATACTCACTGATATCGATAATTACTTATATTGATACTGATATCGATACTCAATGATATTGATACTGATATCTGTACCCACTGATATCGATACCGGTACCCATATTCAATTTTAGGGCGATACCAGAATGGAGGATCAGGAGGCAAGACACGACCTTCATTGATGTTAACTAGTGAATACTCTCTCTCTCTCTCTCTCTCTCTCTCTCTCTCTCTCTCTCTCTCTCTCTCTCTCTCTCTCTCTCTCTCTCTCTCCCACTCCCTCCTTCCCTCCCTGGCTCACCATGTCAGCTGGTTCCTTCCCACTGGAGAATCTGGATAATATTACGCGGGAAGGTGAGGCTGCGTGAGGCTGGGTGAACTACTGAAGCCTGGATGGCTGGATGGTAGACGCTAGATCTCACTAGATGTCGGGTTAAAGCAGCAGTGGTATGATGTATTGAGAGATATCTTTGAGAGACATCAGTGGGTGGCATCATTTCAAAGTATTGGCTGGTTGAACAGGAAGGGAGGAGGGGTAGAGGGCGGTAATGTGGGTGGCATCAGTGGGGAAGCAGTAGTGGAAAGCAGGAGTAACAGGTGTTGGCAGGTGGGGAGGAGATAGGGAGAGGGAAATAAAGCAGATATTGACGTCATAAGCTCGGGTGAGCTGTGGGTCATGTTATTGAACAAGTTGCACATGAAAGCCAAAAGCTGAATGTTCCCCTAGCCAGCTATGTTATCTTATATGTTTGTAATGGCAGCTCTCAGCCATCTTGTTTTCTTGGTGAGTAAGATATGTGTAATATCTGGGTGTCTATTGGCCAATATGTTTCACGGAATTCGCAGTGACACGATTGTAAACAAACCACGGCACGGGTGGGGTTTGAACCTATTGCGAGTGAGTCGTAAAACTCCAGGTCATTCCGTCAGCCATTGTGCCAGTTGACTACAATAAGATTCATCCAGCTAGGTATATTGATACATCTTAGAGAGGTTAGCACGGGCTCCACTGTGACCATAAATACAAGATCTTACAGATGAATCTCCCGCCAGCATGGCCGTAACGAACTCTAGCTCAGGACCCCTCAAAGCCGTCTTTATGACTCACAAAATCGCCGTGGGTTCTAACCCCACCCGTGTTACACATGGCACAACATATAAATAATATAATAACAGTGCTCTGTTTTTTCTAATAATTACCTGTCAAGTGTCACTAAGGATACCGTGTGATGACAGTAGTGAACCCTAAAGGAGGAACTATGGCACGGGGTAAGAGGAGTAATTATATTTTTCCTGCTACATCTGAGGTCTTCGTCAGCAGAAACGTGCAGTGTAGTCTTGCAGTCTCTCTCACTTTCTCAGTGTGGGTTGGACCACTAAAATGAGTGCGATCAGTGATACCAGTCGCTGAGAGCTAAGAAGCAGGACCAGAGCCCCATGAGCAAAGATGAGGCAGTACAACTGAACCTTGTAATGTTTCTCTGACACTTGAAGAAGACAAGTACACTTATCCTGTTAAAAAAAGATGCAAAGTACAGTTTATCATAAGATTTTTGTATTGTCATATCACTACAGTGACAAGTACACTTGTAGTGCGGACAACATCGGTGACGTATCACCCATCATGCCAGTCACATTGATAATTGAAGAGTGAGACACTTGTGCGATATTTGGGAATCTATATTGAGGAAACGTTTCGCCAGCCATTGGCTGGCGAAACGATTTCAGGCTGAGGGACTGATTACCTCAAACTCCTCCTCATCTTTCTCCGTTCTTCTCTGTCAATGGCTGGCGAAATATTTCCTCAATAAAGATTCCCAAATGTTGCACAAATGTTTGATTTTTTTCAACTTGTCGGTTTTCTAAACCACTGACATCACACCGATGACTAAAATTACCGAGAAAGAAAACAGCAATGGGGAAAGGTCTGGTAGTCGTAATTTTTCAGATGCGACTCCATCGAACAGAAAGATAAAACCTACAGCATTGCACTATCTCTTACACAACTCATTCTCCAGAAACATGAACCAATACCTTGTCTAATGATGTCAGGTCCGTCTCATCTGTCTCCAGCACACCTTCCAGCATTTCTCATCACAGTTGAGATATGGTGTATTGGGTATGATCGTGTGTTGCTCATTAGAGAGCCAGAGCACTGAGTCCAGCACTAGTGGGATACCTGATGACCATAATGTCATCAGGTATCCCACCAGAATGCAAAGGAGATGGAAGTGGTGGTGGTGAGGGTATTAATAATAATTAATTTGTAATTTGTTAGGAAGTAAGAGTGACTTACATACAGCTGGTCCTCATTTAGTTATATCCTTTAATAACACTAGTCCAAGACTAGTACTCCTCAGATGTAGGATCTCAGTTTATTACTTATCAAGGAATCTAACTTCCTCAGATGGATAATTTTCATACTAATTGTTTAGTTAAGAATTCAAATAGATTATAATGGAAGAACCACATAATAACTCTACATGGTGTACCAGGTTCATCCTAAAATGGTTCCCAGGTTCCCACATAAAACCAATTCTCATACAAGGCCTTACATACAGATTAAAAGATTGTAATGTAGAGAGTGTGTGTGTTTGACTGTGACTTGAGACGACATCTGGTGTCTCCATGTGGTGGAAAGATGCATCCTAGACCATTCTTAAATTTCAGGAGTCCACAGCCTGAAATTGTTCTTTCCTCACATCTCCGCGACGTTACACGGTGAATGAGTGCTAGTCATTGTTCGAGGAACGAGAAAGATAGGGTAAATAAAGCAGTGATTGAGCCGCTGTCGATGCGAATGAGGTCGTAGAGTTGTCAGTATGGTATCTGGAACACGACTGAGTCTAGCAGTCTAAAGTTTAACAGCATTGAATAATTAATGTTTAGCTCATCTGGAACATTTACAGCTAGATTCTTTCAGCAAGTTATTCATGAATACATAAATAACCAGCACATAGGAGAGAGAATCCTACAACGTTTGGGTTCGACTTAGACCATTTACAAAGTCACATTAACCCAGAAGAGAGAGGGAGCCAGTATGCATAGGCGAGCTGGACAGGGACGGTAAAAAGGGACGGAGAAAAAGTAGTGGTGCCATTCCAGTCCAGTTTACCTGTACATATTGGCTCACTCTCTCTTTTGTGCTAGTGTGCCTTTGTAAATGGTCTAAGTCAGACCGAAATGTCGTCGTAAGTTTCTCTCTCTCTCTCTCTCTCTCTCTCTCTCTCTCTCTCTCTCTCTCTCTCTCTCCTACGTGCGGTTGTGTATTGTATTCCAGTCATGGTATTGTTCCACTTTGTTCTTTAGTTATTTATGAACTTGAATGCACTAATGACTGACATACAACATGAGCGTAAAAGATTAATAGGTATAGACATAGTACCTGGAAAGATCGTAACTTTCAGTGATTGCTAGGTGAGTGCCATTGCAGCCTCGGAAAGAAGTCTTGCAGGTGCCAACTTCTGGCTGCGTAGACACAGTTCTACTTGTAATGTCAAGCAGAAACATGATTCTACAGCTACTAACATGACATGTAAACTTTCATCAACTCGTTCTTAACTCGTTCTCAATTTACTATAACAATGACCTTAAATACCTTAATAACATTGTCCACAGTGTTGGGGTGGTGGTGGTGGTGGTAGTAGTAGTAGTAGCAGTAGTAGCAGCAACAGCAGTTGCAGTAGTAATAGCAGTAGTAACAATAGTAGTAGTAGTATTAGCAGTATTAGTGTAGTAGCAATAGTGATAGTAGTAATAACAGGAGCAGTAGGATAACAATAACAACAACAAACAACAACAACAACAACAACAACAAAAATAATAATAATAATATATAATAATAATAATAATAATAATAATAATAATAATAATAATAATAATAAAATATAATAATAAATAATAAAAATAATAATAATAATAATAATAATAATAATAATAATAATAATAAAAATAATTGTGCAAGAGTGGTGATGCGGGCGAGAACTTCCTCAGGGAAACTACTAATTAGAATAAACTTGGCCAAGAGTTACATGTTGGAGAATAAATCTTAAGAGGGACATCTTTTTTCGTCCTTTGAGGTGTTAAAGTATTGTTGGAGGCTGTCTCTTGAGAGGCACTCACTTGTGATGCTGCCTCGCCTCTAGTGTGAGGCACTTACTTGTGATGCTGCCTCGCCTCTAGTGTGAGGCACTTACTTGTGATGCTGCCTCGCCTCTAGTGTGAGGCACTCACTTGTGATGCTGCCTCGCCTCTAGTGTGAGGAACTCACTTGTGATGCTGCCTCGTCTCTAGTGTGAGGCACTCACTTGTGATGCTGCCTCGCCTCTAGTGTGAGGCACTCACTTGTGATGCTGACTCATCTCTAGTGCGAGGCACTCACTTGTGATGCTGCCTCGCCTCTAGTGTGAGGCACTCAGTTGTGATGCTGCCTCGCCTCTAGTGTGAGGCACTTACTTGTGATGCTACCTCGCCTCTAGTGCGAGGAACTTACTTGTGATGCTGCCTCGCCTCTAGTGTGAGGCACTTACTTGTGATGCTGCCTCGCCTCTAGTCTGAGGCACTCACTTGTGATGCTGCCTCGCCTCTAGTGTGAGGCACTTACTTGTGATGCTGCCTCGCCTCTAGTGTGAGGCACTTACTTGTGATGCTGCCTCGCCTCTAGTGTGAGGCACTCACTTGTGATGCTGCCTGGCCTCTAGTGTGAGGCACTTACTTGTGATGCTGCCTCGCCTCTAGTGTGAGGCACTTACTTGTGATGCTGCCTCGCCTCTAGTCTGAGGCACTCACTTGTGATGCTGCCTCGCCTCTAGTGTGAGGCACTCACTTGTGATGCTGCCTCGCCTCTAGTGTGAGGCACTCACTTGTGATGCTGCCTGGCCTCTAGTGTGAGGCACTCACTTGTGATGCTGCCTGGTCTCTAGTGTGAGGCACTCACTTGTGATGCTGCCTGGCCTCTAGTGTGAGGCACTCACTTGTGATGCTGCCTCGCCTCTAGTGTGAGGCACTCACTTGTGATGCTGCCTCGCCTCTAGTGTGAGGCACTCACTTATAATGCTGGCTGGCCTCTAGTGTGAGGCACTCACTTGTGATGCTGCCTGGCCTCTAGTGTGAGGACCTCACTTGTGATGCTGCCTCGCCTCTAGTGTGAGGCACTCACTTGTGATGCTGCCTGGCCTCTAGTGTGAGGACCTCACTTGTGATGCTGCCTGGCCTCTAGTGTGAGGCACTCACTTATAATGCTGCCTCGCCTCTAGTGTGAGGCACTCACTTATAATGCTGCCTGGCCTCTAGTGTGAGGACACTCACTTATAATGCTGCCTCGCCTCTAGTGTGAGGCACTCACTTATAATGCTGCCTGGCCTCTAGTGTGAGGACACTCACTTATAATGCTGCCTCGCCTCTAGTGTGAGGCACTCACTTATAATGCTGCCTGGCCTCTAGTGTGAGGCACTCACTTATAATGCTGCCTGGCCTCTAGTGTGAGGCACTCACTTATAATGCTGCCTGGCCTCTAGTGTGAGGCACTCACTTATAATGTTGCCTCGCCTCTAGTGTGAGGCACTCACTTATAATCCTGCCTGGCCTCTAGTGTGAGGCACTCACTTATAATGCTGCCTGGCCTCTAGTGTGAGGCACTCACTTATAATGCTGCCTCGCCTCTAGTGTGAGGCACTCACTTATAATGCTGCCTCGCCATTAGTGTGAGGCACTCACTTATAATGCTGCCTCGCCTCTAGTGTGAGGCACTCACTTATAATGCTGCCTCGCCTCTAGTGTGAGACACTCACTTATAATGCTGCCTGGCCTCTAGTGTGAGGCACTCACTTATAATGCTGCCTGGCCTCTAGTGTGAGACACTCACTTATAATGCTGCCTGGCCTCTAGTGTGAGACACTCACTTATAATGCTGCCTGGCCTCTAGTGTGAGACACTTATAATGCTGCCTGGCCTCTAGTGTGAGACACTCACTTTTAATGCTGCCCCGCCTCTAGGTAGGCACTCACTTTTAATGCTGTCTCCCCTCTTTGTGTGAGGGGAGTCCCCTTTTAAAAGCCCGCCCGGCCTTAGTGTGAGGCACTTTACCCTTTTAATGAGCCCCGGGGCCCCCTAGTGTGAGGCACTCACTTATAAAGCTGCCTTTGCCTCTATTTTGAAGGGGGTCCCCTTATGATGCTTTCTGGCCCCTTTTAGTGTGAGGCAAACCCCCTTTCTGTTGGGCCCGGCCTCTAGTGTGACACTTTTAATGCTGCCCGGGGTTTTAGTGGGGGCAGTCACTTATAATGCTGCCGGCCTCTAGTGTGAAAAGGGACTCACTTATAATGCTGCCGGCCTCTATTTTGAGGGCCCCATTATAAAAGCTGCCTGGCCTTGGTTTTGGGGGCCCCCAATTAAAAATCTGTGGCCCCTAGTGTTTAGCCATAAATTTACTGTTGCCAGTCCTTATGGAGGGACTTATAATGCTGCCTGGCCTTTGTTTAGGCAATCACTTATAATGCTTTCCTCGGGCCCCTAGTTTGAGGGAAATTTACTTATAAAGCTGGCCCCGGCCTTTAGTGTGAGGCACATCACTTAAAAATGTTTCCTGGCCTCTTTTTGTGAGGCCCCTTTACTTTTAATCTTCCTGGGCCCTTTTATTTTGAGGACTCACTTAAAAAATGGGGCCCCCTGGGCCTCTAGTTTGAGGGCACCCCCACTTATAAAAGCTGCCTTTGGGCCCCTATGGGAGGCACTCACTTATAATTCTGCCTGGCCCCTAGTGTGAGGGGACTCACCTATAATGCTGCCCGGCCCCTTTTTTTTGAGGGCACTTTACTTTTAAAAGCTGCCGGCGTTTTTGGGTGAGGCACCCACCTTTTAATGCTGCCTGGCCTCTAGTGTGAGGCAATCCCCTTATAAAAGCTGCCGGCCTCTAGTGTGAGGCAATAATTTTTAATGCTGCCTCGCCTCTATGTAACATCACTTACAATGCTGGCCCCGGCCTCTAGTTTAAGGCACACACTTATAATGCTGCCTAGCCTCTAGGGTGAGACAATTCCCCTTTTAATTCGCCTTTGGGCCCCTTAAATGTGAGGGGGAATCAAAAAATTAAAAGCTTTCCCCCGCCTCTAGTGTGAGGCACTCACTTATAATGCTGCCTGGCCTCTAGTGGGGGAGGGCCCCACTTATTTTCTGCCTCGCCCTTTGTTGAGGCACTCCACTTATAATGCTTTCCTGGGCCCCTAGTGGAGGGCCCCCAATTATAAAAGCTGCCCGGCCCCTAGTTGAGGGGACCCCCCCCCAAAATTTCTCCTGGCCCCTATGTGGGCACTCACTTTTCTGTTTGCCCGCCCTAGTGTGAGGCACTCACTTATAATGCCCGCCTCGCCCTTTTAGTGTGAGGCACTCACTTATAATGCCGCCGGGCCCTAGTTGAGGCACTTTACTTTTAATGCTGCCCGGCCATAGTGTGAGGGACTCACTTAAATGCTGCCCCGGCCCCTAGTTTTGAGGCACCCAATTAAAATGTGCCTGGCCTTCTAGTTGAGGCAAATCAAATTATAATGCTTGCCTGGCCTCTAGTTGAGCCCCTCACTTTTAATGTTCCTGTCTCTAGTGGAGAAAACTACTTACAATGCTGCCTGGCCCTAGTGTGAGACACTCACTTATAATGTGCCCGGGCCCCCTAGTGTGAACATTCACTTTAAAGCTGCCTGGGGCCCCTTTGTGTGAGGCACTCATTAAATGCTGCCTGGCCCTTCTAGTGTGAGGCACTCACTTAAAATGTGCCGGCCTCTAGTGTGAGGCAAATCACTTATAATGTACCCTCGCATTAATGTGGACCAAACACTTACAAAAGGGTGCCTGGCCCTAGTGTGAGGCCCCTCACTTATAATGCAGCCCCGGGCCTCGGGGTTGGGGGCACTCACTTTAATGCTGCCTGCCTCTTTGTTTTGAGGCCCCTCACTTATAATTTCGCCTGGCCTCTAGTGTGAGGCACTCACTTTTAATGGGTGCCGGCCTCTAATGTGAACACTCACTTTTAATGCTGCCTGGCCTCTAGTGGAAAGGGGGTCACTTATTTAAAGCTGCCTGGGCCCCTAGGTGAGGGGCCCCTCACTTATAATGCTGCCTGGCCTTTTTTTTTTTTTGAGACACTTTTCCCTTTTAATGCTGCCCGGCCCCCTTTTTTGAAGACACCACCTTTTTAATGCTGCCTGGCCTCTTGTGTTAGGGCAAATCAAATTTTTAATGCTGCCTGGCCTTAGGGGTGGGAAAACCCCTTATAATGCTGCCTGGGCCCCCTAGGGGCGAGGCACTCACTTATAATTCGCCTGGCCCCTAGTGTGAGGAAAAACTTATAATGCGCCCCCGCCTCTAGTGTGAGACAAACCCCTTTTTAAAAGCTGCCTGGCCTTAGGTGAGGGGGGACTTACTTAAATGCTGCCGGGCCTCTAGGGTGGGCACCACTTTAAAAATTAAAAAGGGTGCCTTGGGCCCCTATGTGAGCACTCACTTATAATCTCCTGGCCCCTGTGTGAGCCCTTATAAGGGCCCTCCTCTGTGTGGGGACAACCGTTTTAATTTCTGCCCGGCCTTAGTGTGAGACACCCCACTTATAATGCTGGCCCGGCCTCCCAGTTGAGACACTCACCCTTTTAATCTTCCTGGCCTCAGTGTTAGGCACCCCACTATAAGGGTGCCTGGCCTCTAGTGTGAGACCCTCACTTAAATGCTTGGGCCCGGCCTCTAGTGTGAGGGAATTTACTTATAAGCGCCTGGCCCCAGGTTTTAGAAAAACTTATAATGCTGCCTAAACCCCTTTGTGTGAGACCCCTCCCCTTTTAAAACCCGCCGGGCCTCTAGTTGGGGAACAAAACCCCTTTAAAATTTCTGCCTGGCCTCTATTTTGGGGAAAACCCCTTTTAATTTCTGCCTTTTGGGCCCCTAGTTTTGAGGGATCAAAAAATTAATGCCGCCTGGCCACTAGTTGAGACACTCCTTATAATTTCTGCCTGGCCCCTTTTTTTTAAAACAACCCCCTTTAAAAACCTGTCTCGCCTCTAGTGTGAGGGCATCACTTATAATGCTCGCCTGGCCCCCCTAGTGTGAGACATCACTTATAATTTCTGCCTGGGCCTTTTAGTGTGAGACATCACTTATAATACTGCCTGGGCCCCTAGTGTAGACACTACTTATAATGCTGCCTGGCCCCTAGTGTGGACACTCACTTTTAAAGCTCCTGGCCCCTAGTGTGAGGCAAATCACTTATAATGCTGTCTCGCCTCTAGTGTGAGGGACTTACTTTTAATGCTGGGCCCGGGCCTCTTTTGTGAGGGCCCCTCACTTTTAATGCTGCCTGGCCCTTAGGTGAACACCCCTTTAATTAAATGCCTGGGCCCCAAATGTGAGCAAATCACTTATAATACTGCCTGGCCTCTAGTGGGGAGGCAACCCCAATTAAATGGGTTCCCGGCCTTAGGTTTCGAGGCACTCCCCTTATAATGTGCCTCGCCTCAGTGTGAGGCACTTACTTATAATTTCCGCTGGCCCCTAGTGGGAGCACTCACTTAAAATGCTGGGGCCTTTGGGCCCCTTTGTGTGGACACTCACCTTTTTTAATGCTGCCTGGCCTTTTAGGTGAACACTCAGTTATAATGCTCCCCGGCCTTAGTGTGAGCACTCACTTGTAAAGCTGCCCGGGCCCCTAGTGTTTAAACAATCCCCTTTAATGCTGCTGGCCTCTATTTTGGGGGGGAAAACTCACTTATTAAAGCTGCCTGGGCCTCAGTGGGGGAGACACTCACTTATAAAGCTGCCTGGCCTCTGTGTGAGACACTCACCCTTTAATGCTGCCCGGCCCTCTAGTGTGAGACACTACTTAAAAATTTCTTCCCCCGGGCCCCTAGTGTTAGGCACTCACTTTAAAGCTTGGGCCTGGGGCCCCTTTAAAATGAGACATTTAAAAGCGCCTCGGGCCCCTAGGGGTTTTAGGGCCCTCACTTATAATGCGCCTGGCCTTAGTGGGGGAACACTCAATTATAATTTGCCTTGGGCCTCTAGTGTGGGGACCCTCACTTAAAGCTGCCTGGCCTCTAGTGTGAGGCACTCACTTTAATGCTGCCTGGCCTCTATGGGGAACAAATCACTTATAATGCTTTCCCTTTGGGCCCCTAAATTGAGGCACTCCCCTTATAATTTCTGCCTGGCCCCCTGGTGAGGGAAATTTTAATGCGCCTGGCCTCAGTGTGAGGCACTCACTTATAAAGCTGCCTGGGCCCCCCCGTGTGAGGACTCCCCTTTAATGTGCCTCGCCCTAGTGGAGACACTCACTTACAATGCGCCTGGCCCCTTAAATGTTTTGGGGACTCACTTTAATGCTGCCTGGGGCCCCAGGGGTGAGGGACTCACTTTTAAAAATGCTGCCTCGCCTCTATGTGAGGCACTCACTTAAAAATGCTTTCCCGGCCCCCTAGTGTGAGGCCCCTCCTTTTAAAAGCGCTGGGCCCCTAATTTGAGACACTCAATTAAATGCGCCCGGCCTCTAGTGTGAGGCCCCTTTATTATAAATGTGCCCGGGCCCCTTTTGTGTAGGGACTACTTATAATTTTCTTTCCTGGCCCAAAAGTGTGAGGCACCCCACAAAAATTTCTGCCGGCCTCTAATGTGAGGGCACTCACTTTAATGCTGCCCGGGCCCCGTGTGAGGCAAATCACTTTAAAAGCTGCCCCGGCCTCAAATGGGGAGACACTCACCCTATAATGCCCGCCCGGCCTCTAGTGTGAGGGCACTCACTTATAATGCGCCTGGCCTCTGTGTGAGGGAACTCACTTATAAAAAAGCTGCCGGCCTCTAGTGTGGAACTTTACTTATTAAAGCTGCCTGGCCTCAAATGTGAGGGCACTCACTTATTAAAACTTTCCTGGGGCCCCTAGTGTGAGGCACTCACTTTTTAAAAGCGTCTCGCCTCTGTGTGGGGACATCACTTATAATGCTGCCTGGCCCTAGTGTGAGCAAAATCACTTATAATGCTTTCCCGGGCCTTTTAGGTGAGACACTCACTTATAATGCTGCCTGGCCCCAGTGTGAGACAATTCACTTATAATGTGCATGGCCTCAGTGGGGAGGCATTTTACCCTTTTTAATGCTGCCTCGGGCCCCTTTTGTGTGAAAGGGACTTAAAATATAAAAGCCTTTCCTGGCCCCCTAGGGAGGCACTCAAAATTTTAAAGCTGCCCCGGCCTCCCTTTGTTTTAGACATCACTTATAATGAACCTGGCCTCTAGTGTGAGGGCCCCCACTTTAAAGCTGCCTCGCCTCTAGTGTGAGCACCACTTTAAATGGGGCCCCGCCTTTTATTTTGAGACAACCCCTTATAAAGCTGCCTGGCCTCTAATGTGAACACCAACTTTTAATGCTGCCTGGCCCTAGGGTGAGGCAATCACTTATAGTGCTGCCTGGGCCCCTTTGTGTGAGGGGACTCACTTATAATGCTGCCTGGCCTCTAGTGTGAACAATCACTTAAAAATGCTGCCTGGCCCCTAGTTTGAGACACCCCACTTATAATGCGCCTGGCCCGGGGTTTAGGGCCCCCATTATTGCTGCCTAGGGCCCCTAGTGTGAGACCAAATCATTATAATGCTTTCCTGGCCTCTATTGTTGGGGCCTCACTTATAATGGCCCGCCTGGCCCCCTAGTGTTAAAACACTCCCCTTTAATGCTTTCCTGGCCTTAGTGTGAGCCCCTCAATTTATTAAAGCTTCCTGGCCCCTAGTGTGAAAACACTCCTTATAAAAACTGCCTGGCCTTTTAGTGTGAGGGGACTCACTTTTAATCCTTTTTCTTCCCCTTTTAAAGTGGGGACCTTTCCCTTTTAATTTCTGCCTGGCCTTAAATGTGAGACACCACCTTATAATGTGGGCCGGGGCCCTAGGTGAGAATCACTTAAAAATTTCGGCCCGGCCCCTAGTGTGAGAAAAAACCCTTTAATGCTTTCTGGCCCCCTAGTTTTAGGCATTCACTTTTAATGCGCCTCGCCCTCTAGTGTGAGGGGATTATTATAATGCTGCCTGGGGCCCCTAGTGTGAGGCACTCACTTTTTAAAGCTGGGCCGGCCTCCCAGTGTGAGACACTCCCCTTATAAAGCAAAACCCGGCCCCCTAGTGTTGGGCACCCCCACCCTTTTAATGCCCGCCTGCCACTAGTGTGAGACACTCACTTAAAAATGCTTTCCCCGGGCCTCTAGTGGAGGCAAATCACTTTTTAAAGCTTTCCTGGCCTCTAGTGTGAGGACACTCAAAAAAAATGCTGCCTGGCCCCTAGTTTTAGACACTCCCCTTATAAAACTTTTCCCGGGCCCCAGGTGAACACTCAAATTATAAAAGCTGCCCGGCCCCCTAGTGTTTAGCCAAATCACTTAAAAAATTTCCCGCCTGGCCCTAGTGTGAGACCTCACTTATAATGTGCCCCGGCCTCTATGTGGACACTCACTTATAATGCTGCCGGGGCCCGTTTGTGTGAGGCCTCACTTATAATGCTGCCTGGCCCCTAAATGTAGACACTCCTTATAATGCTCCTGGCCTCTATGTAGGCAATCACTTATAATGCTGCCTGGCCTTTTAGTGTGAGACAATTATAATGTGCCCCCTTAGTGTGAGACACTCACTTATAATGCCCCTGGCCTTTTTGTGAGGGCACTCACCAATTTTAATTTCTGCCTGGGCCTCTAGTGTGAGGACTCACTTATAATGCTGGGCCCGGCCTCTAGTGGAAACACTTAAATGCTGCCCTGCCTCTAGTGTGAGACACTCACTTTTAATGCCCGCCTGGGCCCCTTTGCGTGGGGGACACTCAACCCTTTAAGGGTGCCCTGGCCTCTAGTCTGAGGACACTCAATTATAATTTCTGGGCCTGGCCTCAAATTTAGGGACTCACTTTTTAAGGCTGCCTGGCCTCTAAATGTGAGACCCCTCACTTATAAAGCTGGCCCGGCCTCTAGTGGGGGTGGGGACTTTACTTAAATGCTGCCTGGCCCCCTGTTTTGAGACACTTTTAAATTTGCTGCCCCGGCCCCTAGTGTTTTAGAACTCACTTAAAAATGCTGCCCGGGGCCCCTAGTGTGAGGAAATAAATTAAAATGCTGCCGGCCTCTAGTGTGAGGCACTCACCTTTTTTAATGCTGGGGTGGGGGCCCCTAGTGTGAGGAAAAACCACTTATAATGCTGAAACGGCCCCCCCATTTTTGAGACACCTTAAATTGAAAAAAGGCCCTTCTAGTTGGAGACACTCACTTATAATTTCTGCCTGGGCCCCTTTGTGGGGGACACTCACTTTAATGCTGCCTGGCCTCTAGTGTGAGACCAAATCACTTAATTTAAAGCTTTCCCGGCCTTAAATGTGAGGCACTCAAATTTTAATGCTGTCCCCCGGCCCCTTTGTTTGAGACACTCACTTTTAAAAGCTGCCTGGCCTATTGGGGAAGGGCACCTCACTTTAATTTTTTTTTAAATTTCCTGGCCTCTAGTTTCGAGACAAATCACTTTTTAATGCTGCCACCTGGGGCCTTTTAATTTTGAGGCACTCACTTTTAAAAGCTGCCCCCGCCTCAATTGTGAGGGACTTATTATAATGCTGCCCCGGCCTCTGTGTGAGGCCCCTCACTTTTTAAAGCTTCCTGGGGCCCCTTTTGTGAAACACTCACTTTATAATGTGCCGGCCTCAGTGGAACATCACTTTTAATGCCTGCCTGGCCCCTATGTGAGGCACTCACCCTTTAATTTTCCCCGGCCCCGGCCACTAGTGTGAGGCCCTTATAATGCGCCTCGCCCTTTGTGTGAGAAAACCACTTATAAAGCTGCCTTGGGCCCCTTGTTTGAAGACCCCTCATTAAAAATGCTGCCCCCCGGGGCCCCTTTGTGTGAGACACTCACTTTTAATGCTGCCCTGGCCCCTAGTGTGAGACACTCACTTTAAAAAATGCTGCCTGGCCCCTATTTTGAGACACTCACTTATAATGCTGGCCCGGGCCCCAGTGTGAGGGCACTCACTTATAATGCTGCCGGCCTTTTGTGTGAGACACTCACTTATAATGCTGCCTGGGGGCCCCTTTGGTGAGACCCCCTCACTTAAATGCTGCCCGGCCCCTTGTGTGGACAAATCACTTATAATTTTCGGCCTCCCCGTGTGAGAACATCATTATAATGCGGGCCCGGCCCCCCTAGTGGGTTTAGGCACTCAATTATAATGCTGCCTGGCCTCTAGTGTGAACAACACTTAAAATGTTTCCTGGCCCCCTAGTGTGGGGCACTTTACTTATAATGCTGCCTGGGCCTTAGTGTGGACACTTTTTAATGCTGCCTCGCTTCTAGGTGAGGGGCACTCACTTATTTAATTTCGCCGGCCTCTAGTGGGGAAACCCACTTTAAATGCTTTCCTGGCCCTTTTATTTTGAGACACTTTACTTTTAATGTGCCCCGGGGCCCCAAAAGGTTTAGGCACTCACTTAAAAGCTGCCTGGCCTCTGTGTGAGACACTTATAATGCTTTCCCCTGCCTCTAGTTTTGAGACACTCACTTTTTAATGCGCCCCGGGGCCCCTTTGTGTGGCATCAAATTTAATGCTTTCCCGGCCTTTTAGTTTTGAGAAAATCCCTTATAAATGGTGCCTGGCTTCTAGTGTGAGGCCTCACTTTTTAAACTCCTGGCCTCTTGTGGGAAAATCACTTTTAATGCTGCCTGGCCTTTTAGTGTGAGACACTCACTTTAACTGATCCTGGCCCTTTTAGTGTGAGAAACTCACTTTTAAGCTGCCTGGGGCCCCTAGTGAGAGGCACTCACTTTTAGTGCTGCCTGGCCCCTAGTGTGAGAAAACCCCACTTATTTTTGCCCGGCCTCTAGTGGGGAGCACTCACTTATAATGCTGCCGGGGCCTTTTAGTGTGGGGGAAATCACTTATAAACCCGCCTGGCCTTTTTAGGGGGTGAGGGCACTTATAATGCTGCCCGCCTCTTTGTGGAGACACCCCCTTAAAAACGCCTGGCCTCTAGTTGTAGACACTCACTTATAATGCTGCCTGGCCTCTAGTGTGGAACCCCTTTAAATTAAATGCTGCCGGCCCCTATGTGAGACACCACTTTATAATGCTGCCCGGGCCCTAGTGTGAGGCAATCACTTTAATGCTGCCCTTTTGGGAAATTAAATGTGAGGGGACTTACTTTTTAAAAGCTGCCCCCGGGCCCCTATGTGGGGGCACCCCACTTTAATGTTTCCTGGCCCCATTGTGAAACACTCCTTTTAATGCGCCCCCGGGCCCCTTTTTGGGAGACACTCACTTATAAAACTGCTGGCCCTAGTGTGAGGCACTCACTTTTTAAATGCTGCCTGGCCACTAGTGGAACAATTATAATGCTGCCTTTGCCTCTAGTGGAGAAAACTCACTTATTAAAGCTGCCTGGCCCCTAGTTTGGGGGCACTCCCCTTATAATGGGGCCTTTTGCCTCAGTGTGAGGCCCCTTAAATTATTTTTCTGCCCCGGGTTTTTAGTGTGAGGCAATCACTTATAACTGCCGGCCTTTTAGTTGAAACATCACCCTTTTTTTAAAGCTTTCCCTTTGGGCCCCTAGTGGGGAGAAAAATAAATTTTAAATTTTCCCGGGGCCCGGGCCCCTAGTGTGAAGGGCCCTCACTTATAATGTGCCTGGGGCCCCTAGTGTGAGCATCATTATAATGCTGCCCGCCTCTATGTGAGACACTGATTATTTAAAGTGGGGTTTCCCTAGGTGAGACACTCATTTTTAAATTTTTGCCTGGCCTTGGGGTGATCACCCCACTTTTAATGCTGGGCCCGGCCTCTAGGGTGAGGCCCCTCATTTAAAAATGCCCGCCCGGCATCTTGGTGAGGGCACTTATAATGCTGCCCCCGCCTCAAATGTGAGGGCACTTTATTAAAATGTTTCCCGGCCTCTAGTGTGAGACAACCCCAATTTTAATGTGCCTGGCCTTAGTGTTTAGAAACTCACTTATAATGCTGCCTGGCCCCCTAGTGGGGAAAGGGACTCCCTTATAATGCCCTTGGGCCCCCTTGTGGGAGGGCACTCACTTTTTAAAGGGTGCCGGGGCCCCTAGTGTGAACACTCCCCTTTAAGCTGCCTGGCCTCTAGTGTTTGACACTCACATTTAATGCTGGCCCGGCCCCTTTGTGTGAAAAGGGACTCACTTATATTTTGCCCGGGCCCCTTGTGTGAGACACTCACTTATTTAAAGCTGCCTGGCCCTAGTGTGAGACTCCCTTTTTAATGCTGGGCCCGGCCTTAGTGTGAGGCAAAACCCCTTAAAAAGTTGCCCGGCCTCTAGTGTGAGACATTTTAATGCTGCCCCGCCTCTAGTGTGAGACACTCCCCTTTTAATTTCTGCCCCGGCCTTTTTGTTTTGAAAACACTCACTTATAATCTGCCTGGGGCCCCTAGTATGAGACACTACTTATAATGCGCCCGGCCTCTAGTGTAAAGGGACTCCTTATAATGCTGCCTTCCTCTAGTATGAGACACCACTTATAAAAGCTGGGGCCCGGCCCCCCTAGTGTGAGGCACTACTTATAAAGGGTCCAGGCCCCTAGTGTGAGGCACTCACTTATAAAAGCTGCCGGGCCCTTTAGTTTTTGGACACTCATTTAATTCTGCCTGGCCTTAAATGTGAGACACTACTTTTAAAGCTGCCCCGGCCCCTAGGGTAGGCACTTTTCACTTATAAAGCTGCCTGGGCCCCCAAATGTGGAAAACTCACTTATAATGCGCCTGGCCTCTGTGTGGGCACCACTTATAATGCTGCCCGGCCTCAGTGGAGGCACTCACTTATAAAAGCCCCGCCTTGGGCCCCTATGTGAGGCAACCCCTTTAATGCTGCCCCGGCCCCTAGTGTTAGGCACTCACTTTTTAATTTCTGCCTGGGCCCCTAGTGTGAGGACACTCACTTATAATCGCCTGGCCCTTTTAGTGTGAGACCCCCTCACTTATAAGCTCCTGGCCCCTAGTGGAGACAAATCAAATTTTAATTGGGGTCTCGCCTCTAATGTGAGGCACTCAAATTTTAAAGCGCCCGGCCCCTTGTGTGAGAACTCAATTAAAATTTTCTGCCGGCCTCGTTTGAGAAAACTCCTTTTAAAAAGTCCCCCTCTAGTGTGAGAAAACTCCCCTTTAATGCTGGTTCTCGCCCCTGTGTGAGAAAACTCCCCTTATAAAGCCCGTCTTCCCTGGTGAGGCACTTTTTTAATTTCTTTCCTGGGGGGTCTAGTGTGAACACTTTACTTATAATGCTGCCTGGCCTCCCAAGGGGTGAACAACTAATTTTCTGCCGGGTTTAGTGTGAGGGGCCTCAAATTATTTAAACGCCCGGGGCCCCTTTGTGTGGGGGCACTCACTTTTTAATGCTTTCTGGCCCCCAAATGTGAGGGCACTTTTAATGGGGTGCCAGGCCTCTATGTTAGGCCCCTCACTTATAATGCCCGCCTGGCCCCTAGTGTAAGGCACTCCCTTAATTTTTTTAAAGCCCGCCTGGCCTCTTTGTTTGAGGCACTCACTTTTAAAGCTGCCTGGCCTCTTTGTGTGAGACACTCCCCTTATAAAGCTGCCTGGGGCCCCAGTTTTGATCACTCAATTATAATGTTGGGGCCCCGGGCATCTAGTGTGAGACACCACTTATAATTTCTGCCTGGCCTCTATTTGAGGCACTTAAAAATGCTGACTGGGGCCCTAGTGGGGAACACTCCTTAAATGTTGTCTCGCCTCTAGTGTGGGGACCCCTCACTTTTTAATCGGGCTGGGGCCCTTTGTGGAAAACACTTATAATGCCTGAAAGGGGCCCCTAGTTTAGGGACCTTATAATGCTGACTGGGCCTTTTAGTGTGAGACACTTATAAAAAACTTACTTTGGCCCCCTAGTGGAGACACTTATTTAAGCGGGCTGGCCTGTGTGGAGACATTATAATGTAATTGGGCCCCTAGTGTAGACACTTATTTAAAAGGTACTGGCCTCTGTGTGAGACATTATAAAGGGTGACGGCCTCTAGTGTGGGGACACTTTTAAACTGCTACTGGCCCCTATTTTGAGAAAACTTTTAAAAAGCTGACCGGGGCCCCCTAGTGTGAGACACTTATAAAAATTTCTGGGTGGCCCTAGTGTGAGACACTCACTAAAATTTAAGCTGTCTGGCCCTAGTTGAGGCACCACTTATAAATTCTGCCTCGCCCCCTAGTTTTAGGCCCCCTTATTTTTTAAAGCTGCCTGGTTTTTTAGTGTGAGGCAAATCACTTTTAATGTGCCTTTGGGCCTTTTAGTTTTGAAACACTCACTTATTTTAAACCTCCTGGCCTCTAGTGTGAGGGGCACTCACTTATTTAAACGGCCCCGGCCCTAGTGTGAGACACTCACTTATAATTTGCCTGGCCCCCTAGTGTGAGACATCACTTTTAATTTCTGCCCCGGCCTCCTTTGTGTGAGACACTGACTTATAATGCTCCTTTTGGGCCCAGTTTTTGGGGAACCACTTTTTAAGCGCCTGGCCTCAAATGTTGGGGACACTAATTATAATGCTTCCTGGCCTTAGGGGAGGCACTCACTTATAATGCTGCCGGGAATTTGTGTGAGGGAAAATTATAATGCTGCCCCGCCTTCAATTTTAACATTTATTTTGGCCCTTTGGGGGTTTTTTTTGGGGAATTTTGGGGGGCTTTTTTTGGGGGGGGTTTTTCCCCCCCTTTTTTGGGGGGGGGACCCGGGGCCCCCCGGGGGGGGGTTTTTTTTTTTGGGGGCCCCCGGTTGGGGGAAAAACCCCCCCCTTTTTTTTTGGGTTTTTTTTCCCCCCCCTGGGGCCCCCCCGGGGGGGGGGCCCCCCCCCAAAAAAACCCCCCGGGGGCCCTTTTTGGGGCCCCCCAAAAAAATTTTTAAAAAAATTTTAAAAAAAACCCCCCCTTTTTCCCCCCCCCAAAACCCCCCCTTTTTGGGGGGGGGGGGGCCCCCCGGGGCCCCCCCTTTTAATGTTGGGCCCCCCCCCTTTTTCCCGGGTTTTTCCCCAAAAAGGGGCCCCAATTTTAAAATTTTTTTTGGGGGGGGAAAAATTTTTTTTGGGGGAAACCCCCTTTTTTTTGGGGGGGCCCCCCCCCCGGGGGGTTTTTTAAAAAACCCCCCCCGGGGAAAAAATTTTTTTGGGGGGCCCCCGGTTAGGGGCCCCCCAAAAAAATTTTTTTCCCCCCCCCCCTTTTTTTGCCCCCCTTTTTTTTTTAACCCCTTTTTTAATGCCCGCCTCGCCTTTTTTGGGGGTTTTAAAAGCTGGCCCCCTTTGGGGGGGCCCCTTTAAAACCCCCCCCCTTTTTTTCACTCACTTATAACCCCCCCCCGGGGGGTTTTTTTTCCCCCCCAAAACCCCCTTTTTTTCCCCCTTTTTGGGGAAAAAAATTTTTTGGGCCCGGCCCAAATTAAAACCCCAAAGGGGCCCCGGGGAAATTAAAAATTTTTTGGCCCCGGGGAGGGGTTTTTTTTTTCCCCCCCCTTTGGGAACCCCCCTTTTTAATTGGGGGCCCCCCCTTTGGGGGGAAAATTTTTTTTTTTTTGGGGGGGGGGAAAAAAATTTTTTTTTTTGGGTTTTTTTCCCCCCCCCCTTTTTTTAAAAACTTTTTCCCCCCCCCTTTTGGGGGGTTTTTTCTGCCCCTCCCAGTGTGAGGCACTCACCCTTTAAAGCTGCCTGGCCTCTATTTTGAGGCACTCACTTTAAAGGGGGGTTGGGGCCCCTTTTAATTTTTTCCCCCCCTTTTTTTAATTTTTTTTTGGGGGGGGGTTTTTTTTTTTTTGGGGGGGGGGTTTTTTTTTAACCCCCGGGGGGGCCCCCCCGGGGGCCTTTTTTGGGGCCCCCCCAAAGGGGCCCCCCCGGTTTTCCCCCCGGGGGGGCCCCTTTTTTTGGGGGTTTTTTTAAAAAACCCCCCTTTTGGGGGGTTTCCCCTTTTTTGGGGCCCCCCCGTGTTTTTCCCCCAAAGGGGCCCCCCCTTTTTACCCCCAAATTTTGGGAAATTTTTCCCCCCGGGGGTTTTTTTTCCCTTTTTAAAATTTTTTTTTTCCCCCCCCCCCTTTTTTTTCCCCCCTTTTTTTTTTTTCCCCCCCCAAAACCCTTTTTTTTCCCCCCCGGGGGCCCCCCCCCCTTCCCCCCGGGGGGGTTTTTTTCCCCCCTTTGGGGAGGCACTTTTTTTTTGGCCCCGGTTAAATTTTTCCCCCCCCTTTTTTTCCCCCCCCGTGGGGCCCCCCTTTGGGGGCCCAACCCCCAAAATTTTTCTTTCCCCCCCCCCTTTTTTTTTTTTTCCCCCCCCCCTTTTTGAGGCCCCCTTTTTTTGGGGGGGCCCCCGGGGGAAATTTTTTTGGGGCCCCTTTTTTTAGGGGGGAATTTAAGGGGGCCCCCCCTTGGGGGGGAAACCCCCGGGGCCCCCCTTTTTTTTAAAAAAAGGGGGGGGCCCTTTTGGGGGGCCGGCCTTTTAAAAAACCCCCCCCCCCTTTTTTGAGGCCCCCCGGGGGGCCCCCCCCCCCCTTTTTGGGGGGGGGGAAATTGGGGCCCCCCTAAAAAAGGGGGTTTTTAAAACCCCCGGGGGGGGGGAAAAAATTTTTCCCCCCCCTTTTTTGGGAAACCCCCTTTAAAAACCCCCCCCGGGGGGCCCCAAAAACCCCCCCCCTTTTTGGGCCCCCTAAAAATTTTTCCCCCTTTGGGGGAAAATTTTTTCCCCGGGGAAAGGGAAATTTTTTCCCCTTTTGGGGGCCCCCCCAAATTTTTTTTATTTTTTTCCCCCCTTTTTTTGGGGGGGTTTTTTTTTTTTGGGGCCCCCTTTTTGGGGGGCCCCCCTTTTTTTGGAACCCCTTTTTGTTTTTTAAAATTGGGCCCCCCAGGGGGGCCCCCCCCCCCCCCCCCTTGGGGGAAAAAAAAAAAGGGGGGGGTTTTTTGGGGCCCCCCCCAAGGGGGCCCCCCTTTTTGGGCCCCCTTTTTTTTTTTTAAAAAAAAAAAACCCCCTTTTTTCCCCCCCTTTTGGGAAAAAAAAAAGGGGGGGGGGGTTTTAAAACCCCCCCAAAAAATTTTTTTTCCCCCAAATTAAATTTTTTT
>NC_069440.1:627438-657438 GCF_026875155.1 Cherax quadricarinatus | reverse complement strand
CTCCAGGACTCAAGTCCGGCCTGCCGGTTTTCCCTGAATCCCTTCATAAATGTTACTTTGCTCACACTCCAACAGCACGTAAAGTATTAAAAACCATTTGTCTCCATTCACTCCTATCAAACACGCTCACGCATGCCTGCTGGAAGTCCAAGCCCCTCGCACACAAACCTCCTTTACCCCCTCCCTCCAACCTTTCCTAGGCCGACCCCTACCCCGCCTTCCTTCCACTACAGACTGATACACTATTGAAGTCACTCTGTTTCGCTCCAGAGTGACTTCAAGAGTGTATCAGTCTGTAGTGGAAGGAAGGCGGGTAGGGGTCGGCCTAGGAAAGGTTGGAGGGAGGGGGTAAAGGAGGTTTTGTGTGCGAGGGGCTTGGACTTCCAGCAGGCATGCGTGAGCGTGTTTGATAGGAATGAATGGAGACAAATGGTTTTAAATACTTGACGTACATATATATTATATATATATATATATATATATATATATATATATTATATATTATATATATATAAAATAAAATATATATATATATATATATATGCAATAAGATCACAGTAAACAGGTGATTTCAGAATATGCAAAACAACCACTGTGAAAGAATAGAGAAATTCCAAGCGCTTTCGTGGCTACTCACATTGTCAAGGAACTATTAAAGTAAAGCATCCAAGGAAGCTATATAAGGGGTCTGGCCAGCACCTCACTATCAGATCCCACAACGGTTAAAACACGTGACGCGCGCCGACCCAACTGGACAGGTCCTTTGCACAACTCAACAACAAACTATTCTACCCAAGAAAATTTTTAAAATTATTATTTGTCCAGTGTATTATATAAAAATATATTTATATATATATATATATATATATATATATATATATATATATATATATATATATATATATATATATATATATATATATATATATATTTATTTATATATATATTATAATATATATATTTATATATATATATATATATATGTGTGTGTGTGTGTGTGTGCATTCCCGCTTTATCAAGGCATCTTACTTCTTATACAACAAAATCATCTCAGCAGATTTTGTTAGTGTTACTTGAAGGATATTTTGCATGTAACAAAGATTGTTTCTTCTTGAAATTTTTATTTTTTTTTTATTCTTGGCATCCTGTTCCAGCGAGCCATTGATCTATCATCTGATATCTTCGCTGCGCTAAATAGTTCTGGGTGGTGCGGTCATTGACCAGGCTCCACACTCATACATCAGACCAGGCTCCACACTCATACATCAGACCAGGCTCCACACTCATACATCAGACCAGGCTCCACACTCATACATCAGACCAGGCTCCACACTCATACATCAGACCAGGCTCCACACTCATACATCAGACCAGGCTCCACACTCATACATCAGACCAGGCTCCTCACTCATGCATCAGACCAGGCTCCACACTCATACATCAGACCAGGCTCCACGCTCATACATCAGACCAGGCTACACGCTCATGCATCAGACCAGGCTCCACACTCATACATCAGACCAGGCTCCACACTCATACATCAGACCAGGCTCCACGCTCATACATCAGACCAGGCTCCACGCTCATACATCAGAACAGGCTCCACACTCATACATCAGACCAAGCTCCACGCTCATACATCAGCCAGGCTCCACGCTCATACATCAGACCAGGACTCCTCACTCATACATCAGACCAGGCTCACACTCATACATCAGACCAGGCTCCACACTCATACATCAGACCAGGCTCCACACTCATACATCAGACCAGGCTCCACGCTCATACATCAGACCAGGCTCCACGCTCATACATCAGACCAGGCTCCACACTCATGCATCAGACCAGGCTCCACGCTCATACATCAGACCAGGCTCCACGCTCATACATCAGACCAGGCTCCTCACTCATACATCAGACCAGGCTCCACACTCATACATCAGACCAGGCTCCACACTCATACATCAGACCAGGCTCCACACTCATACATCAGACCAGGCTCCACACTCATACATCAGACCAGGCTCCACACTCATACATCAGACCAGGCTCCACACTCATACATCAGACCAGGCTCCACACTCATACATCAGACCAGGCTCCACACTCATACATCAGACCAGGTTCCCACACTCATACATCAGACCCGGCTCCGCACTCATACATCTACCAGGCTCCACACTCATACATCAGACCAGGCTCCACACTCATACATCAGACCAGGCTCCACACTCATACATCAGACCAGGGTCCACACTCATACATCAGACCAGGCTCCACACTCATACATCTGACCAGGCTCCACACTCATACATCAGACCAGCTCCACATTCATACATCAGACCAGGCTCCACACTATACATCAGACCAGGCTCCACACTCATACATCAGACAGGCTCCACACTCATACATCAGACCAGGCTCCACACTCATACATCAGACCAGGCTCCACACTCATACATCAGACCAGGCTCCACACTCATACATCAGACCAGGCTCCACACTCATACATCAGACCAGGCTCCACACTCATACATCAGACCAGGCTCCACACTCATACATCAGACCAGGCTCCACACTCATACATCAGACCAGGCTCCACACTCATATATCATACCAGGCTCCACACTCATACATCAGACCAGGCTCCACACTCATACATCAGACCAGACTCCACACTCATACATCAGACCAGGCTCCACACTCATACATCAGACCAGGCTCCACACTCATACATCAGACCAGGCTCCACACTCATACATCAGACCAGGCTCCCCACTCATATATCAGACCAGCTCCACACTCATACATCAGACCAGGCTCCACACTCATACATCAGACCAGGCTCCACACTCATACATCCGACCAGGCTCCACACTCATACATCATACCAGGCTCCACACTCATACCTCATACCAGGCTCCACACTCATACATCAGACCAGGCTACACACTCATACATCAGACCAGGCTCCACACTCATACATCAGACCAGGTTCCACACTCATACATCAGACCAGGCTCCACACTCATACATCATACCAGGCTCCACACTCATACATCAGACCAGGCTCCACACTCATACATCAGACCAGGCTCCACACTCATACATCAGACCAGGCTCCACACTCATACATCAGACCAGGCTCCACACTCATACATCAGACCAGGCTCCACACTCATACATCAGACCAGGCTCCACACTCATACATCAGACCAGGCTCCCACACCATACATCAGACCAGGCTCCACACTCATACATCAGACCAGGCTCCACACTCATACATCAGACCAGGCTCCACACTCATACATCAGACCAGGCTCCACACTCATACATCAGACCAGGCTCCACACTCATACATCAGACCAGGCTCCACACTCATACATCAGACCAGGCTCCCCACTCATACATCAGACCAGGCTCCACACTCATACATCAGACCAGGCTCCACACTCATACATCAGACCAGGCTCCACACTCATACATCAGACCATTCTCCACACTCATACATCAGACCAGGCTCCACACTCATACATCAGACCAGGCTCCACACTCATACATCAGACCAGGCTCCACGCTCATACATCATACCAGGCTCCACACTCATACATCAGACCAGGCTCCACACTCATACATCAGACCAGGCTCCACACTCGTACATCAGACCAGGCTCCACGCTCATACATCATACCAGGCTCCACACTCATACATCATACCAGACTCCACGCTCATACATCATACAGGCTCCACGCTCATACATCATACCAGGCTCCACGCTCATACATCAGACCAGGCTCCACGCTCATACATCAGACCAGGCTCCACACTCATACATCAGACCAGGCTCCACGCTCATACATCAGACCAGGCTCCACGCTCATACTTCAGACTAGACTCCACGCTCATACATCAGACCAGGCTCCACACTCATACATCAGACCAGGTTCCACACTCATACATCAGACCAGGCTCCACACTCATACATCAGACCAGGCTCCGCACTCATACATCAGAAACCCGGCTCCACACTCATACATCAGACCAGGCTCCACGCTCATACATCAGACCAGGCTCCACACTCATACATCAGACCAGGCTCCACGTCAACATCAGACCAGGCTCCACGCTCATACATCAGACTAGGCTCCACGCACATACATCAGACCAGGCTCCACACTCATACATCAGACCAGGCTCCACACTCATACATCAGACCAGGCTCCACACTCATACATCAGACCAGGCTCCACACTCATACATCAGACCAGGCTCCGCACTCATACATCAGACCAGGCTCCACACTCATACATCAGACCAGGCTCCACGCTCATACATCAGACCAGGCTCCACACTCATACATCAGACCAGGCTCCACACTCATACATCAGACCAGGCTCCACACTCATACATCAGACCAGGCTCCGCACTCATACATCAGACCAGGCTCCACACTCATACATCAGACCAGGCTCCACGCTCATACATCAGACCAGGCTCCACACTCATACATCATATCAGGCTCCACACTCATACATCAGACCAGGCTCCACGCTCATACATCATACCAGGCTCCACATTCATACATCAGACCAGGCTCCACACTCATACATCAGACCAGGCTCCACACTCATACACCAGACCAGGCTCCACACTCATACATCAGACCAGGCTCCACACTCATACATCAGACCAGGCTCTACACTCATACATCAGACCAGGCTCCACACTCATACATAAGACCAGGCTCCACACTCATACATCATACCAGGCTCCACATTCATACATCAGACCTGGCTCCACACTCATACATCAGACCAGGCTCCACACTCATACACCAGACCAGGCTCCACACTCATACATCAGACCAGGCTCCACACTCATACATCAGACCAGGCTCCACACTCATACATCAGACCAGGCTCCACACTCATACATCAGACCAGGCTCCACACTCATACATCAGACCAGGCTCCACACTCATACATCAGACCAGGCTCCACACTCATACATCAGACCAGGCTCCAACACTCATACATCAGACCAGCTCCCCCACTCATACACCAGACCAGGCTCCACACTCATACATCGACCAGGCTCCACACTCATACATCAGACCAGGCTCCACACTCATACATCAGACCAGGCTCCACACTCATACATCATACCAGGCTCCACACTCATACACCAGACCAGGCTCCACACTCATACATCAGGACCAGGCTCCACACTCATACATCAGACCAGGCTCCACATTCATACATCAGACCAGGCTCCACACTCATACACCAGACCAGGCTCCACACTCATACATCAGACCAGGCTCCACACTCATACATCAGACCAGGCTCCACACTCATACATCAGACCAGGCTCCAAACTGTTACATTGCAAGCAAACATATTGTTTCCTTCCCACTATCAGTCATAGCACAGTACTGTACTACACTCTGGCTTGTACAGCAGATGGGTTCACTTGTACGTTGAAACGTTTCGCCTTCTTTACAGTCTTCTTCAGTCATATGCAAATCTAGCATATATACAACAGAGGTAGTGGTCAGGTCCATCAGCGCTGACGGGCCGATCACATCCTCTTTATGTCTCCCCTGGTTCTGCTCTCTATAGCATTTGTCACATTTGTATTTAGTTTAGAAAGACTCCTAAGTAAACATTAGAATATGTTTGGTAAGTAATACACAAGCATCAGTTAGGCAACTTTATTCCGAAACGTTTCGCCTACATAGTAGGCTGCTTCAGTCGAGTACGGAAAGTAGGCAGGTATTGTATACCATTTTGAACATTAAAATGGTATAAATATAAATGGTATAAATATAAATATAAATGGTATAAATATAAATATAAATGGTTGTTAGGTAAGACACATATGCAACAGTTAGGTATCTTTATTTCGAAACGTTTCGCCTACACAGTAGGCTTCTGTGTATCTTGGTACAGACCTACAATCAACTTCGACAACCTCCACTAGTGAGAACGGCTGGATTTGAGAGGGACCTGACCTCACAACATCTGAGTTCTTACCTCTTCTAGTGACCTACGTCTCACCTCTTGGCGCTATATAAGGCTCCAATTTGTCACTTCATCTCCATATTGTTTCCTACTATGGAACAATGCTCTTCTCCAGACTGAGGGACTGACCACCTCAATACCATTTTAATGTTCAATTTGTCGGTATCTGTCACAAAGGTTTATATCATTTATGTATTTAACTGAAGAATCCTTCAGAGCAGGCGAAACGTTCCGATAATAAAGATAACTAACTGATTCACTTGTGTCTCACTTATCTATACTTACCGGTATTTCATAACGTTATTAAAGTTTTATTTACCTTTAATTCTTTCATTCTCTTTGGTCCACTTATGTCAAGTACACACCCACGTTGAAGATGAGATTAAGACACATGTGCAACATCTGGGTATCTTTATTGTAGACGTTTCACCATCCAGTGGCTTTATCAATGCAAATTCTAGGACATAACTTGAAGACAGTAGAACTATGTACAGAAGATGAGGTAATCAGTCCCTCAACCTAGGAGTAGGTGCGAAGAGCACCATAGTCGTGGAGATTCTGAAGCAGAAGAAAGGATCCTGGCGCTTATATAGTAACGTCAGGTGTAGCAGACGAGGGCATATTCACTGGTAGGCGGGATTCCCCAGTGGAAGTAGGTCCTTCCCAAAGAGATGGGTTAGTTGTAGTAGTAGTTGTCGTAGTCGTGAAGGTTATGTACATGTCTCAGAATCAGATTCCATGATTTTGCAGTGTCTGACAAGTTGTGTAAGAATGGTATATAATACCGACAAGATGAAATTAAGACACATGTGCAACATCTGGGTATCTTTTTGTAGCGTTTGCATCCAAGGCTTTATAAATAAAAATTCCAGGTAGCTGAAGACAGTAGAACTATGTACAGAAGATGAGGTAATCAGCCCCTAAATAGGAGTAGGTGCGAAGAGACCCACATTTTTGCTGTCTGCCCAACCCCATTTAGCGACGCCCCACAAAACCCCAACACTCCACTTCCCCATCAGTTTTACACCGGTAAAGAAAACCAAGAATGAAATAGGGAAGAGGGGTCACTGGTAATTTTTATTGACCAGTTGCAAGGCTTGACGAGGAGGTTTTTTTAACCCAGTTTTAAAACTGGAACAGGTCACATAGGTGGTACAAATGGTACACCGAATGGTACGAATGGTCTTCCAAATGTCACATCATTTTAAAAGGGGAAGAAAATATAAGGGCCCCCCCCTGGTAATGTAAACAAAAAAAGATTGGTGCCCGCATTGAAATTGGAATAGGTAAATCAGATGCTAAAGGGTTTAAAACTATGACCATAATTTTTTAAAGGGGGGAAACGGTGCAGCGGAAGGCCCTCGGTCAGTGACCAAAAGCTCCAACGGCGGGGCATCGTCTGACACCCCCGGGCAGGTTCTTGAGAACCCCTTTCCTAACCTAAACCCACTTTAAGACAAGTAGATAGCTTTAAAATTAAAATGGTATAAAATACCGACAGGTTGTTAGGTAAGACACATATGCAACAGTTAGGTATCTTTATTTCGAAACGTTTCGCCTACACAGTAAGCTTCTTCAACATTTCTGTACTCGATGGAAATAAATGGTATAAAATACCGACACAATGGCAATATAAACACAAATGCAGTATAATGTGATCCTTTATTGACTACGTTTCGCCCACACAGTGGGCTTTTTCAAGTCACAAACAGAACTACCTGGGGTGGAAGGAACGCGAGTATTTATAGTTCAGCTGAGGTCAGGTGAAGAATGCTGCATCTGATGATGTACCGAGTTTGGTTATAGAGTCTAAAAACTTGGGTAGCTTGGAAAGGAGATTGGATAAGTTGTGAGCAGACCTTCTACAGTGTTCTTATGAGGGATAGCGATGAAGAAGTTTCTTGGCAAGTGGTTCAGCTATGTTATAGAAGCCACTATTCTGGTTGAAGTTGTCGGATATAGAAATGAGTGATGATTCCAGGATTCTTCGGTATTGAGTGTTGTCTTCTGTGGCGATAAGTCTTGAGTTTCTGTAGTTTATCAAGTGGTTGTGTGAATTACGGTGTTGTACGCAGGCATTCCTTGTGTCGTCAGACCTGCTTGCGTATTGGTGTTCTGAAATACGTGTTTGGAGGTCCCTTGATGTTTCGCCCACGTATAACTTGTTGCAGTCATTACAAGGGATTATGTATACCCCTGCAGAGGATGGAGGCTTGTCCTGCCTACTACTGGTGATGTCCTTGATGGTCGTGGTTGTGGAGGTAGATACTTATAATGATGTTTTGGCAAAGATGTTGGAAACATCTTCTCCACTTCTACTCTCACCACGACACCAAAACCAAACGTGGTGTAATTATAGGCTTCTTCCTGCGTGCACTCAGAATCTGCAGCAACGAGTTCCTTGAGGAAGAATGCACTATAATTGAACAAATATTTTCTAAACTCCACTATCCTCGTTGTTAGGTAAGACACATATGCAACAGTTAGGTATCTTTATTATGAAACGTTTCGCCTACACAGTAGGCTTCTTCAGTCAAGTACAGAAAAGTTGATAGAAGCAGAAGATACTTGAAGACGATGTAATCAGTCCATCACCCTTAAAGTTTTGAGGTGGTCAGTCCCTCAGTCTGGAGAAGAGCATTGTTCCATAGTATGAAACAATATGGAGATGAAGTGACAGGATGGAGTGAGAACGGCTGGATTTGAGAGGGACCTGACCTCTCAGCATCTGAGTTCTTACCTCTCCTAGTGGCCTACGTCTCACCTCTTGGCGCTATAAAAAGCTCCATCCTGTCACTTCATCTCCATATTGTTTCATACTATGGAACAATGCTCTTCTCCAGACTGAGGGACTGACCACCTCAAAACTTTAAGGCTGATGGACTGATTACATCGTCTTCAAGTATCTTCTGCTTCTATCAACTTTTCTGTACTTGACTGAAGAAGCCTACTGTGTAGGCGAAACGTTTCATAATAAAGATACCTAACTGTTGCATATGTGTCTTACCTAACAACCTGTCGGTATTTTATACCATTTTAATGTTCCACTATCCTCGTCACTTCATCAGAGACTGCAGACGGCGAGCATTAAACATCTTCAACACACCCAGAGAAGACACTGCCGAGAAGAGATACATAGTCCTTCCCACCAACTCCATTGCCAAACATGTTTCCAACATCTTTGCCAAAACATCATTCCAAGTATCTACCTCCACAACCACGACCATCAAGGACATCACCAGTAGTAGGCAGGACAAGCCTCCATCCTCTGCAGGGGTATACATAATCCCTATTATGTCCTAGAATCTGTATTGATAAAGCCACTGGATGGCGAAACGTCTACTACAATAAAGATATCCAGATGTTGCACATGTGTCTTAACTTTCATATTGTCGGTATTTTATACCTTTCTTTGCATAATCCCTTGTAATGACTGCAACAAGTTATACGTGGGCGAAACATCAAGGGACCTCCAAACACGTATTTCAGAACACCAATACGCAAGCAGGTCTGACGACACAAGGAATGCCTGCGTACAACACCGTAATTCACACAACCACTTGATAAACTACAGAAACTCAAGACTTATCGCCACAGAAGACAACACTCAATACCGAAGAATCCTGGAATCATCACTCATTTCTATATCCGACAACTTCAACCAGAATAGTGGCTTCTATAACATAGCTGAACCACTTGCCAAGAAACTTCTTCATCGCTATCCCACATAAGAACACTGTAGAAGGTCTGCTCACAACTTATCCAATCTCCTTTCCAAGCTACCCAAGTTTTTAGACTCTATAACCAAACTCGGTACATCATCAGATGCAGCATTCTTCACCTGACCTCAGCTGGACTATAAATACTCGCGTTCCTTCCACCCCAGGTAGTTCTGTTTGTGACTTGAAAAAGCCCACTGTGTGGGCGAAACGTAGTCAATAAAGGATCACATTATACTGCATTTGTGTTTATATTGCCATTTCTGTACTCGACTGAAGAAGTCTAATGTGTAGGCGAAACGTTTCGAAATAAAGATACCTAACTGTTGCATATGTGTCTTACCTAACACACAGATAGCTGATAAGTATGACACATGTGTAACAGTTAGGTATCTTTATTCCAAAACGTTTCGCCTACACAGTAGGCTTCTTCAGTCGAGTAGAGAAGAGTTAGCAGAAGCTGTAGAGATGTGAAGACGATGTAATCAGTCCATCATCCTTGAAGACGTAGTTTTGAGGTGGTCAGTCCCTCAGCCTGGAGAAGAGTTTTGCTCCATATTCTAGAACAATGTGATGTCTTAAAGTCTTATAACTGTTGCACTTGTGTCTTATAAACCTGTAGGTATTGTATACCATTTTCATATTCACAAGAAGATAGTGTTTCGAGGTAGTAATGACTCTTCCTTGTTAGAAAGAATACAGGAAAATATTGGTTTGGAAATAGAGTACTCGACGAGTGGAATAATTTGTCTAGTAGCTTTAAGAAGAGACTGGACAAATATATGAGTGGGAGGGGCTGGGTTTGAACATTAAAATGGTATAAATACCGACAGGTTGTTAGGTAAGACACATATGCAACAGTTAGGTATCTTTATTTCGAAACGTTTCGCCTACACAGTAGGCTTCTTCAGTCGAGTACAGAAAAGGTGATAGAAGCAGAAGATACTTGAAGACGATGTAATCAGTCCATCACCCTTAAAGTTTTGAGGTGGTCAGTCCCTCAGTCTGGAGAAGAGCATTGTTCCATAGTAGGAAACAATATGGAGATGAAGTGACAGGATGGAGCCTTATATAGCGCCAAGAGGTGAGACGTAGGTCACTAGAAGAGGTAAGAACTCAGATGTTGGGAGGTCAGGTCCCTCTCAAATCCAGCCGTTCTCACTAGTAGAGGTTGTCGAAGTTGATTGTAGGGTATCTTGGTGTGTGATGAATGGTTTTGAAAACCGACAAGTTGAAGAATTGAGACACTTATGCAACACATGGGAATCTTTATTGAAGAAACGTTTCGCCACACAGTGGCTTCATCAGTCCAATACAAAGTAGAAATGGGTAAGGAGAGTAGAAGTATGAGGTAATCAGTCCCTCAACCTGGATTCGATGTGTTCAGTCCATCACTCTTGTAGTAAGTGCAGCATAGGGCCAGAGAGGTGGCTTATATACTTACATTAGTGGCAGGTCCCACTAAGATCCCGCCTCCTCCTGCTTCAACTCATCTCACCGCAGTATATAAGCCACCTCTCTGGCCCTATGCTGCACTTACTACAAGAGTGATGGACTGAACACATCGAATCCAGGTTGAGCGACTGATTACCTCATACTTCTACTCTCCTTACCCATTTCTACTTTGTATTGGACTGATGAAGCCACTGTGTGGCGAAACGTTTCTTCAATAAAGATCCCCATGTGTTGCATAAGTGTCTCAATTCTTCAGGGTATCTTGGTACAGACCTACAATCAACTTCGACAACCTCTACTAGTGAGAACGGCTGGATTTTGAGAGGGACCTGACCTCCCAACATCTGAGTTCTTACCTCTTCTAGTGACCTACGTCTCACCTCTTGGCGCTATATAAAGCTCCATCCTGTCACTTCATCTCCATATTGTTTCCTACTATGGAACAATGCTCTTCTCCAGACTGAGGGACTGACCACCTCAAAACTTTAAGGGTGATGGACTGATTACATCGTCTTCAAGTATCTTCTGCTTCTATCAACTTTTCTGTACTCGACTGAAGAAGCCTACTGTGTAGGCGAAACGTTTCGAAATAAAGATACCTAACTGTTGCATATGTGTCTTACCTAACAGGGGCTGGGTTTGATTTGTGTCATGGGGTACGGGAGTTATTTCTTGAGTAGCTTTAGGTAGATGTCGTTTTGATAAGGACCTGCCTCGTATGGGCCAGTAGGCCTTCTGCAGTGTTCCTACATTCTTATGTTCTTATGTTCTTAGTAGGATTATTGAAGCTAAAACCTTGGGTAGCTTCAAAGTTAGGTTAGATAAATAAATGAGTGAGAGGGGTTGGATTTAAGTGAGACCAGCACCTGAGTTCAAAGGGTTATCAAAGCATTGTAGATGAATGGTTCAGAAAACCGACACGTTATCAAAGCATATTCCTTGGGTAACATCGAAAATAGATTGGGCCAATATTTTTTGTTAGTGGGTTGACAAGGACCTACCTTGCATGGGTCAGTAGAACTCAGTGGCTAACGCGACGGTCTGGAGTTTTGAGACTCTCTGATCGCGGGTTCTAACCCCGCCCGTGGTATGGGTCAGTAGGCCTGCTACAGTGTTCCTCCATTTTTCTGTGCCTATGTCAACGATCGTCCGCGTTACTAACTCTCCCCCTCGTTCTTTTGATCCACAAAGTATGAGAAGAATCTTAGATAAATAAGAGTAATTAAGCGATCAACGGAGAGAGAGGAAATTGCACTCGCTAATTAAGCTTATTAATTAAGGGGCTAGAGAGAGAGATAAGCTTGGCGAGCAGCCCGTCCAGTCCTGACTAAGTAATGTCTAACTTTTACAACTTTAATTAAATAACTTGCGAATTTCTAAGTTCTATTTTCTCAGTTTGAATGAAGAGAAAAGTTGAGCAAGTTTTCTCCAAAGAGAGATACTACAAGTCTGTTTTTTGTTGCTTCCACTTTTGTCTTTAGCTCTTTCTCTCTCTCTCTCTCCTTTTTTGTGTCACTATGTCTTTTGTGTTCATTTTGTTTCGTTTTATTTTTTTACTCTCTCTCTCTCTCTCTCTCTTTCTGTCTCTGTCTCTGTCTCTGTCTTTCTGTCTGTCTGTCTGTCTGTCTGTCTCTCTCTCTCTCTCTCTCTCTCTCGCTCTCGACTTGCAGCACGTTTCTGTTGGTATATCTCTTCGTTTCTCTCTCTGTTTGCTGACAGTTTTATTATTTCTGTGCTAACTTGTTTGTGGGGTTTGAGCTTCATACCACGAATACTACCTTCTGACCTGTCTGTCCGGCTTCTGTCTTCACCACCTGGTGGTGGCCTTCTGACCCGTCTGTCTGGCCTGTATGTAAGTATGTATAATGTTCGCCAAGGCCAGGGTCCTGGCACGGGTCTTAATCTTGCGGTGGCTCGTCTCTGACTCCCAAAGGAGAAAGGGCTCTACAATGTTGCAACGCTGCTCAGGCACTGTTCTGGACAGTTCATCTGGTGCGTCTCATAAGCGACAACGCCATTTGTAATATGAACATTGGATCATATACATGTACAGGCTGGACGCATTATACACTTATATATGCATATTCAGAGATATGCATATGCATACATGCACTCCTAACTGTGGACATAGCGAGGAGAAGGATATGTCGTTATCACGGGCAACAGCTTGTCTGGTTCGTTGACTTCATGGTACACTAGGGTAGCCGCAGTCCTCTCTGAGTCTTCTTCGGGAGGGGACATCAGTGCTAGTTGCCTGCGGAGTGTCTCAGTAACTTAGCACTTCAGGAGATAGTGTAGAGGAGAGCACGGGATCTGACATACTTGGCCTGTTTCTGAAAGGTCAGCTTTTTATCAATGTAGATGTTAGGTAAGACACATATGCAACAGTTAGGTATCTTTATTGTGAAACGTTTCGCCTACACAATAGGCTTCTTCAGTCAAGTACAGAAAAGTTGATAGAAGCAGAAGATACTTGAAGACGATGTAATCAGTCCATCACCCTTAAAGTTTTGAGGTGGTCAGTCCCTCAGTCTGGAGAAGAGCATTGTTCCATAGTATGAAACAATATGGAGAAGAAGTGACAGGATGGAGCTTTTTATAGCACCAAGAGGTGAGACGTAGGCCACTAGGAGAGGTAAGAACTCAGATGTTGAGAAGGCAGGTCCCTCTCAAATCCAGCCTCTCTCACTGGTGGAAGTTGTCGAAGTTGATTGCAGGTCTGTACCAAGATACCCTTGTGTTGCAGTGTTTGACAGATTGAACATTAAAATGGTATAAAATACCGACAGGTTGTTAGGTAAGACACATATGCAACAGTTAGGTATCTTTATTGTGAAACGTTTCGCCTACACAAGAGGTTTCTTCAGTCAAGTACAGAAAAGTTGATAGAAGCAGAAGATACTTGAAGACGATGTAATCAGTCCATCACCCTTAAAGTTTTGAGGTGGTCATGTCCCTCAGTCTGGAGAAGAGCATTGTTCCATAGTATGAAACAATATGGAGAAGAAGTGACAGGATGGAGCTTTTTATAGCACCAAGAGGTGAGACGTAGGCCACTAGGAGAGGTAAGAACTCAGATGTTGAGAAGGCAGGTCCCTCTCAAATCCAGCCTCTCTCACTGGTGGAAGTTGTCGAAGTTGATTGCAGGTCTGTACCAAGATACCCTTGTTTGCAGTGTTTGACAGATTGAACATTAAAATGGTATAAAATACCGACAGGTTGTTAGGTAAGACACATATGCAACAGTTAGGTATCTTTATTGTGAAACGTTTCGCCTACACAATAGGCTTCTTCAGTCAAGTACAGAAAAGTTGATAGAAGCAGAAGATACTTGAAGACGATGTAATCAGTCCATCACCCTTAAAGTTTTGAGGTGGTCAGTCCCTCAGTCTGGAGAAGAGCATTGTTCCATAGTATGAAACAATATGGAGAAGAAGTGACAGGATGGAGCTTTTTATAGCACCAAGAGGTGAGACGTAGGCCACTAGGAGAGGTAAGAACTCAGATGTTGAGAAGGCAGGTCCCTCTCAAATCCAGCCTCTCTCACTGGTGGAAGTTGTCGAAGTTGATTGCAGGTCTGTACCAAGATACCCTTGTGTTGCAGTGTTTGACAGATTAAACATTAAAATGGTATAAAATACCGACAGGTTGTTAGGTAAGACACATATGCAACAGTTAGGTATCTTTATTGTGAAACGTTTCGCCTACACAATAGGCTTCTTCAGTCAAGTACAGAAAAGTTGATAGAAGCAGAAGATACTTGAAGACGATGTAATCAGTCCATCACCCTTAAAGTTTTGAGGTGGTCAGTCCCTCAGTCTGGAGAAGAGCATTGTTCCATAGTATGAAACAATATGGAGAAGAAGTGACAGGATGGAGCTTTTTATAGCACCAAGAGGTGAGACGTAGGCCACTAGGAGAGGTAAGAACTCAGATGTTGAGAAGGCAGGTCCCTCTCAAATCCAGCCTCTCTCACTGGTGGAAGTTGTCGAAGTTGATTGCAGGTCTGTACCAAGATACCCTTGTGTTGCAGTGTTTGACAGATTGAACATTAAAATGGTATAAAATACCGACAGGTTGTTAGGTAAGACACATATGCAACAGTTAGGTATCTTTATTGTGAAACGTTTCGCCTACACAATAGGCTTCTTCAGTCAAGTACAGAAAAGTTGATAGAAGCAGAAGATACTTGAAGACGATGTAATCAGTCCATCACCCTTAAAGTTTTGAGGTGGTCAGTCCCTCAGTCTGGAGAAGAGCATTGTTCCATAGTATGAAACAATATGGAGAAGAAGTGACAGGATGGAGCTTTTTATAGCACCAAGAGGTGAGACGTAGGCCACTAGGAGAGGTAAGAACTCAGATGTTGAGAAGGCAGGTCCCTCTCAAATCCAGCCTCTCTCACTGGTGGAAGTTGTCGAAGTTGATTGCAGGTCTGTACCAAGATACCCTTGTGTTGCAGTGTTTGACAGATTGAACATTAAAATGGTATAAAATACCGACAGGTTGTTAGGTAAGACACATATGCAACAGTTAGGTATCTTTATTGTGAAACGTTTCGCCTACACAATAGGCTTCTTCAGTCAAGTACAGAAAAGTTGATAGAAGCAGAAGATACTTGAAGACGATGTAATCAGTCCATCACCCTTAAAGTTTTGAGGTGGTCAGTCCCTCAGTCTGGAGAAGAGCATTGTTCCATAGTATGAAACAATATGGAGAAGAAGTGACAGGATGGAGCTTTTTACGTCTTTTTACGTCTCACCTCTTGGTGCTATAAAAAGCTCCATCCTGTCACTTCTTCTCCATATTGTTTCATACTATGGAACAATGCTCTTCTCCAGACTGAGGGACTGACCACCTCAAAACTTTAAGGGTGATGGACTGATTACATCGTCTTCAAGTATCTTCTGCTTCTATCAACTTTTCTGTACTTGACTGAAGAAGCCTATTGTGTAGGCGAAACGTTTCACAATAAAGATACCTAACTGTTGCATATGTGTCTTACCTAACAACCTGTCGGTATTTTATACCATTTTAATGTTCAATCTGTCAAACACTGCAACACAAGGGTATCTTGGTACAGACCTGCAATCAACTTCGACAACTTCCACCAGTGAGAGAGGCTGGATTTGAGAGGGACCTGCCTTCTCAACATCTGAGTTCTTACCTCTCCTAGTGGCCTACGTCTCACCTCTTGGTGGCTATAAAAAGCTCCATCCTGTCACTTCTTCTCCATATTGTTTCATACTATGGAACAATGCTCTTCTCCAGACTGAGGGACTGACCACCTCAAAACTTTAAGGGTGATGGACTGATTACATCGTCTTCAAGTATCTTCTGCTTCTATCAACTTTTCTGTACTTGACTGAAGAAGCCTATTGTGTAGGCGAAACGTTTCACAATAAAGATACCTAACTGTTGCATATGTGTCTTACCTAACAACCTGTCGGTATTTTATATTTTATACCATTTTAATGTCCATCAATGTAGATCCCCAAGTATAGCCTGTCCACGCAGGTTCTATATCCTGAATACGTAATCTGTTTACAGGATCTGGTCCCTTGAACATCATTGCAAGAGATTTCTCGGCGGAGATCTTGAGGTCTAGTTCTTTGCAAGACTGTGTTATTAGGTCCAAAGCTCTCTGGGCCTGTCGCTCCAAATTGCCTTTCCCATTCACTACGAGTGCAAGATCATCAGCATAACTGAGAAGTTCCGTACCACTATGAAAGGGAAGGCTCACAAGTTCCTGCATAAGGATTTTGAACAGGGTAGTACTTAGCACACCTCCTTGTGGCGTGCCGTTTTACAGAGTTTTAGAGGAAGTAGTGTCCCTGGAAGCTGACACAAGCCTGCCTGTCCCTAGTATTGCTAGAATTGCTCTGGGGCTGGCTAGCTCAAATGCCTTCTCGAGGTCGAGATAGACGACGATACTAGGTTTCTTGTTACCATCAGCAATCTGGCTTAGTAGGGTGGATTTGCACTCTGCTGCACCCACTCCTTAGGTGAAGCCAAATATGTGATGATGTGGTGGTCCAAGTTTCCGTAGGAGGCGGTTTAACAACATCCTCTCAGCAGTCTTGGTTAAACAGCTGGTCAGCGATATGGGTCTCATACTGCTCGGGTCCTTGGGCTTTGGAACTGGTACAATGATAGCCTTCTTCCAAGCTGCTGGAAGTATCCCGGCCCTCCACGACTTGGACTTTTGTTTATGACATCTAGTATGGCCCCCCGTCCACTCTGACCAGTCCGTGCCATCATGGAGCACGTGACATCATCGATGCCCGGGGCAGTGTTCTTAATGGCACGTCGGTCCAAGTCCGTGAGGTCTTCATCCGTCACATCTTCAGACTCACGTGCAGCTGGTTCCGTTAACTGGCGTTGTGGCAGAAGATCCATCTGTATATCCCGGATGTCCTGTTTAAGCTGAGTGGAGGCTCCCCTGGAGGTGAAAAGCTCCACCAGTTTCTCAGGTCTGGGCTGGGTTCGGGTGTGCTGGTAGCCTCGGCTTGCTTTTGCCAGTTGAGATGTTAAGCTTGCCCTATATCTCAGATAAGGTGGTGTGATGCCCGAATGTTGAGCACCACTCCAGCCATTACTGTTTTTACTCTGAGGGGGACTGCAGGCATGCTGCACAATGGCTCTCAGAGTATTCCTGTTCTCTGCTGTAGGGTTACGCCTGTATAGCTTCCTAAAAGAGTTGATGCGGTGGTTTTGTTCCCGCACCTCGTCACTGTAGAACCACCAGTCTCTTTTGTGAGTGTCCTGCGGACTTCTTTGGAATTGCCCACTCTGCCGAGTGGATGAGAACATTGATTAGTTCCTGTTCAGCCGTATCAGAGTTCAGATAGAGTGTGTGTGGCCCACCAGTCATCAAGATAATCCTGGAACACCTTCCATTTGACCCTCTTTACGTCTTATCTAAGAGGCACCACAAGTGTGGGGGGCCTGTTGATGATGAAGGTGGTGATCACTGCAAAGTGGTCACTGACGAGGATAGAATGAATTTCCCATGTGGCTGCCCCTGCGAGCTGTCTTGTCCCGAAGGTAAGGTCGAGGCGGCCGCCCAACAGGTGTTTGGGGTCTCCAGCAGGAGGATTACTGCGAATTCTCTTATTTTCCTCCATCAGTCGCCGTATCTTGAGCTTAGCCACCCTTAGTTCCTCCTTAAGCTGCTGGTAAAGTTGCTCAGTGGAGGGCAATTTGGTTCAGTCCACAGAGAGTACACTAAACACGTCTTCACTGAGCAAGATACATGTCACTATCTATCTATTTATCTATCTATACATCATACATACATACATACATACATATATATATATATATATATATATATATATATATATATATATATATATATATATATATATATATATATATATATATATATATATATATATATATATATATATATATATGTGTGTGTGTGTGTGTGTGTGTGTGTGTGTGTGTGCATTAAAATCACAGTAAGCAGGTTATGTCACAGTATGCAGAACAACCACTGTAAAAAAATAGTGAAATTCCAAGCGCTTTCGTGACTCCTTACAATATCAAGGAACTATGTAATGACTGTCTTTACCACCTGGCTGTCTTTACCACCTGGCTGTCTGCACCACTGGCTGTCTGCACCACCTGGCTGTCTGCACCACTGGCTGTCTGCACCACTGACTGTCTGCACCACCTGGCTGTCTGCACCACTGGCTGTCTGCACCACTGGCTGTCTGCACCACTGGCTGTCTGCACCACCTGGCTGTCTGCACCACCTGGCTGTCTGCACCACCTGGCTGTCTGCACCACTGGCTGTCTGCACCACTGGCTGTCTGCACCACTGGCTGTCTGCACCACTGGCTGTCTGCACCACCTGGCTGTCTGCACCACTGGCTGTCTGCACCACTGACTGTCTGCACCACCTGGCTGTCTGCACCACTGGCTGTCTGCACCACTGGCTGTCTGCACCACTGACTGTCTGCACCACTGGCTGTCTGCACCACCTGGCTGTCTGCACCACCTGGCTGTCTGCACCACCTGGCTGTCTGCACCACTGGCTGTCTGCACCACTGGCTGTCTGCACCACTGGCTGTCTGCACCACTGGCTGTCTGCACCACCTGGCTGTCTGCACCACTGGCTGTCTTCACCACCTGGCTGTCTGCACCACCTGGCTGTCTCCACCACCTGGCTGTCTGCACCACTGGCTGTCTGCACACCTGGCTGTCTGCACCACTGGCTGTCTGCACCCCCTGGCTGTCTGCACCATGGCTGTCCCCACCACCTGGCTATTGACAGGTTTTTTCTTCGTCACTGTTTCATACAACTTTCTTCTCCCTTTGTCATTCATTTGTAATTTAATTTATTTCAGTTAAATAAATTAGACACCCCGTGCAACACTTGGGTATCTTTATTGACGGAAACGTTTCGCCAAAACGAAGCTTCATCAGTCCTATTGAAAGAAGTATAGCGAAGATCAGGAATTTTGAAAAACTTGTCGGCTCTCTGAGCCATTTGTCTCCAGTTCATCTCTGTGTTTGCTTCGGGTTTTTTCCCTGATGCTGGTCCACTTTAATGTGGTGGAAGTGTGAACAGTCTGTTATCAATAGGAATTCAGCACCCCTCCCCCCCCCGTCCTTTATTTGATTTGCCTTGCCACGACTGTTACCCCCCCCCATTCGTTACGTTTGTTCCCCTTTCGTTACATTTTACTCCCAGTTCATTGCATTTTGCCCCCCCCATTCTTTTATATTTTGCCCCTTTCGTTACATTTTTTTCCTATTTCGTTATTTTTTGCTCCCTTTCGTTTCATTTTCCCCATTCGTTACATTTTTGCCCCTCTTCGTTATATACTGTCACCATTCGTTATATTTTTTTCCCATTCGCTACATTTTGTTCCCCATTCGTTACATTTTTTCCCCTTTCGCTACATTTTGCTCTGAGGGATTTATGGAAGGGAGGCATGTTACTCTACAAGTTCTCCCAGCAACTGCCGCGCTGGGATGCTCCCACAACACTCAAAGGGGATTGAAGCGTCTAGCGGACATTGTGTTGGGCTACCTTTGGTACATGGTGTGGCAAATGGTGAGATACATGGTGTGTACTTGGTGAGATACAGGGTGTGGTACTGGTGAGGTACGTGGTGGCATATGGTGTGGTAAATGGTGAGATTTTATGTTATGATACATGATGTGGTACGTTGTTTGGTACATAAGGGGGTTTATGTGGGGTGGGACATGATATGGTACATGGTGTATACCTTTGTATGATACATGGTGGGGTACATGGTGTTGGTACAAAAGGGAAGTACAAGGTGTGACACTGGTGTAGTACATGGTAAAGGTACATGGCATGGTACATTGGTGTGGTACATGGTGAGGGGAAATTCCAGCTCAAGACAGTTATTACTGCTTGTTGCGTTGGTGTGGAGTAATAAGTCTAGTCCCAGGACAGTGGTTCTTTTAATTAATCAAGCAGTGGCGACGACCCGAGCCAGATTAGGCTCGACAGCTAGTTGATATTGGACTTGGCCTGATTCCTCTTCAATTTTGAAGGGCGACTCTGTAGACATTCCAGTGATGGACTGTTTTTGTCTCAGCAGTGTTGATGAGAATGGTGTTGTTATCTCTGTCTTGAGTAATGTTGACACATTGAGTCCTCCGCCATGAAAAAACTTTTTTGGCTTTGGATTTATTATCTTTGCTGACAAGGGACTGCAGATGTGTGTGTTAATCAACTCACTGAGTCAGTGGTGCGTGGATGACGTCTTTATGTCGGTGCACTGGAGGATACTAATGCCTGCTATTGACAGGAGGTTGAGTGGAAAAAGACATTTTGTACAGTTCAGGACATTTATTAGATGAAACGTTTCACCACTAGGGCTTCCTCTAATAAATGACCTGAACTGTAGAAAAGTGTCTTTTTCTACATCTTATCGTACACCACACCATTTTTCAGTAGGTTGAGTATTGGCTGTTGGGCGACTGGGTTGCTACTTAAATAGCAACCCCCTCCCAAACAATGCTGAATCAGAGTCAAAAACCAAATATACTTCAAGGCTAACAACACGTAAATGAGTCGAAGTCAGTCCTAACAAAAACAGTGTACTGTACCTACACACGTCTGTACACAATGAACAGATGCATCAAAACATTGTCCCCAAAATGATTCACAAACGGCTATGTCCCAAAAGTAAAACATATTAAATTCATTCACTCCCTGATGTTGACGCCTCAGGGCTATTCAAATATGGCGGAGTGCAGATATTAAATCCACCATAAAATAATGTATGTTATGTGTTTGTGAAAGTGTAACAGCATTTTATAAATTTCTTTGAAACAAGTTCAGAGTGACTACCCTTCCTCTCAGAGGCCATGTACAACAGTGCAGTTAAAGCGACACTGGATACTAGGACATGGACTGCGGCACAAAACTATGCTCAAAAATTTTAAGTCCCCCAGAAGGACAAATTTTGTAAGAATATGTATTTATGTGAAGCTTTTATAGGACACAGCATGGTTGCTGAAACTTCTTGTCATTAGCAAAACACCATCATAGGATATACACACAGAAAATCGTATTTCTCTCAGCATAGATATGGTGATCCCTGTTTTATAGGTTAAAGTATTCTTGTCTAGTGGTGAAAAGGTTACATGCAGCCTTAATGACGTGAGAGGAGAGCGGGGGGTTGCACTTTGCAGCTCAACACAGTATACACTCATTATGAGGATATTGCAAGGCGGCCCCAAGCATCTTCGTCAACCTTCTCATTGATACACAATAATCAATGTAAATGTTCTAATTTAAAGACCGCACCGGCTATTGCAAGAAAGATCCTGAACACCTTAGTCATATACACTGACAGATATCTGAGGGTACAACAAGATGTCTGACCTTCAACATTACTGATTAAACACTAACCTAACAAACACCAGATAATACTATACTGATGTATAGCACAGTTTGTGATGGCGTGCCACTGAAGTCAGTGGTCCATCATGGCTTGTGATGGCGTGCCGCCACTGATGTCAGTGGTCCATTATGGCTTGTGATGGCGTGCCACTGATATCAGTGATCCATCATGGCTTATGATGGCGTGCCACTGATGTCAGTGGTCCGTAGTAATCCAGGTAGGGATTCTCTCCTTTCACAGTTCTCCTTTATCACCCCGTCTGTTGGTGTCACCATCCGTGTGTGGGTGTGTGTGTGTGTGTGTGTGTGTGTGTGTGTGTGTGTGTGTGTGTGTGTGTGTACTCACCTATTTGTGGTTGCAGGGGTCGATTCATAGCTCCTGGCCCCGCCTCTTCGCTGATTGCTACTAGGTCCTCTCTCTCCCTGCCCCATGAGCTTTATCATACCTCGCCTTAAAACTATGTATGGTTCCCGCCTCCACTACGTCACTTTCTAGGCTATTCCACGGCCTGACTACTCTATGACTGAAGAAATACTTCCTAACATCCCTTTGATTCATCTGAGTCTTCAACTTCCAATTGTGCGTGTGTGTGTGTGTGTGTGTGTGTGTGTGTGTGTGTGTGTGTGTGTGTGTTGTCATAGCTATTCTTACTGTTATTTTCTTCCTTTACTCCATTTCTTACTGTGTCAGAATTTATTACAGTCATACCCCCGGCCGGGATTGAACCCGCGGTCATAGAGTCTCAAAACTCCAGCCCGTCGCGCTAACCACTAGACCAGCTAGCCACAATAAGATTCATCCAACTAGGTATATTTCTACACCATAGGAAGGTTAGCACAGGCACCTCTGTGACCACAAATGCAAGTTTTTACAGACGAATCTCCAGCTAGCGTGGCCGTGACGAACTCTAGCTCAAGTTCCTTCACTGCCGTCAACATGACTTAAGAAATCGTAATAACACGATTGCAAATAAACCATACCCCCGGCCGGGATTGAACCCGCGGTCATAGAGTCTCAAAACTCCAGCCCGTCGCGCTAACCACTAGACCAGCTAGCCACAATAAAGATTCCTCCAACTAGGTTTTTTCTACACCTAGGAAGGTTAGCACAGGCACCTCTGTGACCACAAATGAAGTTTTTACAGACGAATCTCCAGCTAGCGTGGCCGTGACGAACTCTAGCTCAAGTGGTTAGCGCGACGGGCTGGAGTTTTGAGACTCTATGACCGCGGGTTCAATCCCGGCCGGGGGTATGGTTTATTTGCAATCGTGTCATTACGATTTCTTAAGTCATGTTGACGGCAGTGAGGGACTTGAGCTAGAGTTCGTCACGGCCACGCTAGCTGGAGATTCGTCTGTAAAAACTTGCATTTGTGGTCACAGAGGTGCCCGTGCTAACCTTCCTATGTGTAGAAATATACCCAGTTGGATGAATCTTATTGGGCTAGCTGGTCTAGTGGTTAGCGCGACGGGCTGGAGTTTTGGACTCTATGACCGCGGGTTCAATCCCGGCCCGGGTGTATGGTTTATTTGCAATCGTGTCATTACGATTTCTTAAGTCATGTTGACGGCAGTGAAGGGACTTGAGCTAGACGTTCGTCACGGCCACGCTAGTGGAGATTCGTCTGTAAAAAACTTGCATTTGTTGGTCACAGAGGTGCACTGTGCTAACCTTCCTATGGTGTAGAAATATCTTACCTTGTTGGTATTAGAATCTTAATTGTGGCTAGCTGGTTAGTGGTAGCGGACGGGCTGGAGTTTTGAGACTCTATGACCGCGGGTTCAATCCGGCCGGGGGTATGGTTTATTTGCCATTCGCCCTGTCCCATTTACGATTTCTACTAAAGCATCGCGACGGCAGTGAAGGGGACTGAGCTTGAGTTCGTCACGGCCACGCTAGCTGAGAATTCGTCTGTAAAAACTTGCATTTGTGGTCACAGGAGGTGCATGTGCTACCTTCCTAATGGTGTAGAAAATATACCTAGTTGGATGAATTTTATTGTGGCTAGCTGGTCTAGTGGTTAGGCGCGAGGCGGCTGGAGGTTTTGAGACTCTATGACCGCGGGTTTCAATCCGGCCGGGGGTACTGGTTTATTTGCAATCGTGTGTCATTACGATTTATTAAGTATGTTGTCGCCCAGTGAAGGGACTTGAGATAGAGTTCGTCACGGCCACGCCTAGCTGGCGATTCGTCTGGTAAAAACTTGCATTTGTGGTCACAGAGGTAGCACGTGCTAAACCTTCCTATGGTGTAGATACTTACTAGTTGGGATGAATCTTATTGTGGCTAGCTGGTCTAGTGGTTAGCGACGACTGGGCTGGTGTAGTTTTGAGACTCTATGACCGCGGATTCTAATCCCGGCGGGGGGTATGGTTATTTGCAATAGTGTCATTACGATTTCTTAAGTCTTATTTACAGTCATGTCTTTCATTTGCCTCTCTCTATATTAACATCGCCTTCCTACAGTCCTTTCTCAGATTACTCTCACCTCTCACCCTTTGCTTTCCTCTAACTTTTCTCCACCGTGCATCCACTCATCCTTGTTTCTTCTACTCTCCATTATTCTTCTTCCTGACCTTCCTTGCTTTCCCCGCCTCCCGTCCCCGCACTCAGAGTGAGGTCACAAATACACGATGTCGTTAGCGTGGACATTGCCTTGACTCTGAGCGCTGACACAGGATTCACCCTGACTGAAATTATCTTTGGGTCTTTGGCTTATAATTTTAAACTGCAGGTTATGCCACAGCAGCGGCATCAGCTGCCAGGCTGCACGCATCAGCAGCTGCTGCAGCAGCTGCAGTTAGCTGGTGCTGCTGCTGCCACTGTCGCTTACTCCTGATGCCGCTGATGCTGCCTATCCCTGCCGCTACTATTGTAACTAACTCAGCAAGTTAAAGTGATGGAAGTTGTACACATTAACAAATCCACATTATAAATGTAGACAATGCATTTCCAGAGGGAGGAATATAGAAATAAAATAATGGTCAACCTTCAGAGGAAAGGAAAAAAAAATACGAATTTCGATTTCCAGGAAGGGAAATTCATATCTGCCATTAAAATATATAGCCCATCACCTCAAAATTTCCTCTCCACTCTAAAAAAAAAGGAACTAAATCTCGCTCTAATATTGGCTGTATATACAATATTTCCTTTGAACAGAATGACTTGTAGATCAGATTCTCTTTGTCAATACTGAATATTTTTTATTACATTTTTTTTTTTTTACATTTTTTAAAGGTTATGTACGTAATTGTTTTGCCGTTGCACTGAACATGACCTTCGTGGATGAACATTTTAATTTCAAAACTTTGGCAATGTTATGCCGATGTCACAAAATAGGCCGTCGAATTCATTCTGACGATGGACCAATTCGAGCACTCAGAAAGATTCTGATATAGGTGATTGCAAGTGGTCGGTGAAGTGGCTCAGATGCAGTTTAATATAGACAAAATGCAAAGTTCTAAATGTTGGACAGGGACAAATAACCATGCCACATTAAACTAAAATATGTAGATCTTAATATTTAACGGATTGCCGAAAAAGATTTACGGAGTTTATGGTTTGCAGTTAATCTGTAACCAAGAAACAGTGCATAGTGTTTCGCAATAAAAACGCTTAATTAAGAATCCTTGGCTTCATTTCAAGAAGAAAATAAATCAGGAGTCCTCAGGTTGTTCTTCAACTCTATACATCCTTGGTTAGGCCTCATTTAGATTATGCTGCACCGTTTTGGTCACCGTAATACCAGAATGGATATAAATGCTCTGCGAAAATGTACAAAGTGAGGATGACCAAAGTTGATCCATGTATCAGAAACCTTCCCTATGAGGTAGACTAAGGGCCCTGAAACTGCACTTCTAGAAAGACGGTTAGAATTAGGGGTGATATGATTGAGGTGTATAAGTGGAAGAACAGGCAATAAATAAAGGGGATGTAAATGTGTGCTGATAACAATATCTAGCCTAGAAAGGCACTCGCGCCATGGTTTAAGTTGGAAAAATTCAGATTACAGGAGAGGGATATAGGAAAGTACATGGTTTTGGTAATAGAGTTTGGATGAGTGGAACAAACTCCAGTACCGTATAGAGGCCAGAACGTTGATGTAGCTTTCAAAATAGGTTGGATAAATACATGAGTAGATGTCGGGTGGTGTGAGTTAGACCTGATAGCCTTGTGCTAAAAGGATCGGTTGCCGTGTTCATTCCCTTAAGTCAATGTGAATGCACCTGGACTAGGGTTGGGTGCATTGGCTTAGCGGTAGGAGACTTGGACCTGCCTCGCATGGGCCAGTAGCCTTCTGCAGTGTTCCTTCGTTCTTATGTTCTTTGTTCTTTTATGTATTCCCCGATGAGAACTATTTTAATATTGCAATATGTCTCTGATCCTTGTCTATGTTCACGAGTATATCCAGCAGGTAGTGTGTGGCCACAGATCCAGCAGGGGTTGTGTGTGACCACAGTTATCAGCAAGGTGTGTGTGAGAAGTAAGATACTGTGTGTAAGATACTGTGTGTGACACAGTTCCTGCCTGGTCTGTCGCTGTGGACCAGTATACCAGCAGGGTGTGTGGCACAGATATCCATCAGGTGTTGTGTGGCACAGTATCATGGCAGGTGTGTGGCCACTCAGTATCCAGAAGGTGTGTGTGGCACAGTATCTGCAGGTTGTGTGTGGCACAGTATCGAGCAGGTGTGTGTGGAACAGTATCAAGAAGGTGTGTGTGGCCACAGTATCTGCTGGGGGTGTGTGGCACCAGTATCCAGCAGGTGTGTGGCACAGTTCCCAGCAGTGTGTTGTGGCACAGTAGCCAGCAGGTGTGTGTGGCTCAGTATCCAGCAGGTTGTGTGGACACAGCCCAGAAGGTGTGTGTGGCAACAGTATCCAAGCCTAGGTGTGTCGTACACAGTATCACAGCGGTGGGTGTGGCACAGTATCCAGCAGGTGGTGGCACAGTATCCAGCTGGTCCCTTGTGTGTGGCACATATATATGCAGGTGTGTGGACCAGTATCCAGTGGTGTGTTGTGGCACAGTAATTCCAGCAGGTGTGTGACAAAACGATCCAGCAGGTGTGTGGACACAGTATCTATCAGGGGTTGTGTGTGACACAGCATCCAGCAGTGTGTTGGACACTGTATCCAGCAGGTGTTGTGACTCAGTATACAGCTGGTGTGTGACTCAGTATACAGCTGTGTGTGTGTGGGACCACAGTTATCCTAGCAGGAGTGTGTGAGCACAGTATCATGCAGGTGTGTGACCACAGCCTTCCATCAGGGTGTGTGGCCACAGTATCCAGCAGGTGTGTGACACAGCATCCAGCAGGTGTGTGACACAGTATCCAGCAGGTGTGACACAGTATCCAGCAGGTGTGTGACAGTATCCAGCAGGTGTGTGTGGCACAGTATCCAGCAGGTGTGTGTGGCACAGTATCCAGAGTGTGTGTGATACCACAGTATCCAGCAGGTTGTGTTGACACAGTATCCAGCAGGTGTGACACAGTATCAGCAGGTGTGACCAGTATCCAGGCAGGTTGTGACACAGTATCCAGCAGGTGGGTGCAGTATCCATCAGGTGTGTGTGGCACAGATCCAGCAGGTGTGTGACACGCATCAGCAGGTGTGTGATACAGTATCCAGCAGGGTGTGGACAAAGTATCCAGCAGGTGGATGTGTCGTATCCACAGTTCCCAGCAGGTGTGACACAGTATCCAACAGGTGTGTGACACAGTATCCAACAGGTGTGTGGCACAGTATCAAGCAGGTGTGTGACACAATATCCAGTAGGTGTGTGACAACAGTATCCAACAGGTGTGCGAACAGTATCCAGTAAGTGTGTGACACAGCATCAGCAGGCTGTTGAAACAGTATCCAATAGGTGTGTGACACAGTATACCGCAGGTGTGTGTCACACGTACTCAGCAGGTGTGATGTGTCGTATCCCTGCCAGGTGTGTGACAACAGTAATCCAGCACGAATGTGTGACACAATATCCACCAGGTGTGTGACGCAGTATTTAGCAGGTGTGTTACACAGTTTCCAGCAGGTGTGACACAGTATCCAACAGGTGTGTGACACAGTATCCAACAGGTGTGTGACACAGTATCCAGCAGGTGTGTGACACAGTATCCAGCAGGTGTGTGACACAGTTTCCAGCAGGTGTGTGGCACAGTATCCAGTGTGTGACACATTATCCAGCATGTGTGTGACACAGTATCCGGTAGGTGTGTGACACAGTATCCAGTAAGTGTGTTACACAGTATCCAGCAGGTGTGTGACACAGTATCCAGTAGGTGTGTGACACAGTATCCAGTAGGTGTGTGATATAGTATCCAGTAGGTGTGTGACACAGTATCCAGCAGGTGTGTGGCACAGTATTAAGGTGTGTACTACAGTATCCAGCAGGTGTGTGACACAGTATCCAGCAGGTGTGTGACACAGTATCCAGCAGATGCGTGACACAATATCCACCAGGTGTGTGACACAGTATCCAGCAAGTGTGTGACACAGTATCCAGTAGGTGTGTGACACAGTATCCAGAAGGTGTGTGACACAGTATCCTACAGGTGTGTTACACAGTATCCAGCAGGTGTGCGACACAGTGTCCAACAGGTGTGTGACACAGTATCCAGCAGGTGTGTGACACAGTATCCAGCAGGTGTGTGACACAGTATCCAGCAGGTGTGTGACACAGTATCCAGTAGGTGTGTGACACAGTATCCAGCAGGTGTTTGACACAGTATCCAGTAAGTGTGTGACACAGTATCCAGCAGGTGTGTAACCAGCATCGGTAGGTGTGTGACAGTATCCAGCAGGTGTGTGATATGGTGTCCTGTAGGTGTGTGACACAGTATCCGGCAGGTGTGTGGCACAGTATTAAGGTGTGTGTCACAGTATCCAGCAGGTGTGTAACACAGTATCCAGTAAGTGTGTGACACAGTATCCAGCAAGTGTGTGACACAGTATCTGGTAGGTGTGTGACAGTATCCAGACGTGTGTGATATAGTGTCCGTAGGTGTGTGACACAGTATCGGCAGGTGTGTGACACAGTATATAGGTGTGTGTCACAGTATCCAGAGGTGTGTGACAGTATCCAGCAGGTGTGTGACACAGTATCCGTAGGTGTATGTCGCAGTATCCAGTAGGTGTGTGACACATATCCATTAGGTGTGTGACACAGTATCCAGCAGGTGTGTGTCGCAGCATTCAGTAGGTGTGTGTCACAGTATTAAGTAGGAGTGTGTCACATGTCCAGAGAGTGTGTGACACAGTATCATTTGGGTTGCAAGTATCTATTAAGGGTTTTCACAGTATCTATTAGGCGTTTGTCCCGTTCTATTAGATGTGTGATTTGTATCTGGTAGGTGTGTATCACTTGTTAACACACCTCCCTACAACCGTACATGCCCCATGTTAAACCACAAAAAAGTACACCACCCATGTTAACACCCCTCAAACGTACAGCCACATTTAACACCCAAACAGTACACCCACATTTACCCCCCAACAAAGTACACCAAATGTTAACACCCAAAACAGTACACACACTGTTAACCCCAACAGTACCCCACATGTTAAAACCACTAAACACGACACTCCACATGTAACACCACCAGTACACCACCAAATTAACCCACACAACCGTACACTGCCACTGTTAACACCACAAATGTTTCACCCCAAAAATTTAAACCACTACAAAAGTACACTGCCAATTTAACACCACAACAGACACCACCCCATGTTTAACACCATAAACCGTACATCCCCCATGTTAAAACCCCAACAGACACACACATGTTAAAACCACTACAACCTACACTGCCACATGTTTACACCAAACAGTACACCACCAAGTTAACCCACTACAAAACGTAAAACTCCCCTGTTAAAAACCCAAAATTCAACCCCA
>NC_069440.1:586581-626938 GCF_026875155.1 Cherax quadricarinatus | reverse complement strand
AAGTAATGGTCTGGCTCTGGGAAAATAATAGTCAGGATCGCTGTGTTAATTAAAATAATTAGGTTAATGAAGCGAGAAGAAACTTATTAAAAAATCTACACTGTTATGACGAGCCTCAGCAGAGGTCATGTTGATGTGAAGCTTTTTATGTTGATGTGAATCTTTTCAAGTTGATGTGACGCTTCTTATAATGATGCGAAGCTTCTTATGTTGAAGTGACGCTTCTTATGTTGATGTGACGCTTTTTATATTGATGTGACGCTTTTTATATTGATGTGATGGCAACCATCCAGCTGTGATGTTACCCTGCTACTCTCGTCAGTGCTACAACAACTGTTATTTTGTAAGGCTATTCCTGCAAGAGTGCTTCGTGGGTGAATGTGGTTTTGCCAAATTCTTACCTTCAATATATGATTACAGCTGAAATTCACGATGGATGTTACATCTAAGAAGCGTGCAAGTATTGTAGCTCTTAGAAAACATGCTGATGTGAATATCAGACTGATCGACGAAAATTTGAGCCTTGCAGAGTCAACTGTTGGTCGGATTCTGAGAGCTGGCGACACTGTTAAGTAGTGTTAAGCAGTGCGTCGAGGAAGATGTGGAAGAAAAGGCAAGATACATTACGATGACAAGGTTATCATAAGATATAGTGTGAATGATTCCAAGAAAGGTAGCAAAGATCTACAAAGAAATTTGGCTTCTTGAAGCTGGCAGAACTGCCAGAAAGCCGATAAAAATAAACAATTATTGACTGCTGCTATGAAGGAAAAACGGCTGAGGTGGGCACTAAGTCACAGTGGATGGACGACAGATGAATGAAGAGAAGTTATATTTTCATTGAGGCGCTTGTTTGAAGTAGTACATCGGTACAGATCAGTGGTAGTGAGACGGAGGAAAAGCAGACCTCTTCGGAATGGACACATTCACCAAACACCAAAACACTCACCTAAGATGTTTTACAGCTTGCTATTGTCGAGGCAATGATGAAGAGTGAGTGATAAATACTAGGCAATCATAACAACTCATTTGTTTACCATTATGGATAGAGATTTTCCTGATAGAGAAGGCATTTTCCAGTAGGATTTTGTTCCACGCTACACCTCCAGAAGAATGTTGACATTCTTTGAAGAGACTGGGCAAAGTGTTCTAAATTGACCTGGAAACTCTCCTGACCTCAACCCAACTGAGAATCTATGAGCAATAACAAAAACCAGGATCGCGAAACAGGATTGTTCAACTGTGGAGAAGCTAATTGCTGCTGTTATTAGGACCTCGTACCATGACGAAAAACTTGCCAAAAATGTGTTCAACATAGGTCGATTCTATGCCAAGACCTGTCGCAATGCTTATAAAAGCAAAGGGTAGTTATAACTCTTATTAAATCAATTATCTGTAATGTTATTGCCGTCTATTTTTCAAATAAACATTAACTTCCCGCATAAATGTCCTATTTTATCATTGTCCCAGTTAATATACACACTACTGTACATATACTATATATATATATATATATATATATATATATATATATATATATATATATATATATATATATATATATATATATATATATATATATATAGTATATGTATATATATATATATATATATATATATATATATATTATATATATATATATATATATATATATATATATATATATATATATATATATATATATATATATATATATAAATAATATATATATATATATACACGTGTGTGTGTTATATAAATATTTTCATTGAGTATAAGTCTAATGTAAAAAGATTTTTTTCGCTATTTTTAATTTAACTAGAGAGAGTAAAATTAAGTGCAGCGTTGCGGGTTGAGTGCATGTTAAACGAGCCGTAGCCTCTGCTTGTACAAACACACCTGCATCATCCCTGTAACATGATCCTAACACACCTGCATCATCCCTGCAACATGATCCTACCTCAACCAACAGCCTGCTGGGCTTGCAACACAACCTCTGCAACATCGCCAGCGTGCATTGTTTGACGAACTACAATTTGTTTAATTCTGTGCGTTGGAAATTTCCCAGGAACTTTCAGTATTTGTCACAGAGGATTAGTTAAGGATAGCTTAACGTATACTAATCTATATTTACTTAATAAATACTGGCGTTAAAAATAACAAGATGTGCTTACGTACAGTAGCGGGTGTTAACATGTGATAGTGTACGTGTTGTGGTGTTAACATGGGGTAGTGTACGTGTTGTGGTGTTAACATGTGGCAGTGTACGTGTTGTGGTGGTGTTAACATGTGGTGGTGTACGTGTTGTAGTGTTAACATGTGGTAGTGTACGTGTTGTAGTGGTGTTAACATGTGGTAGTGTACGTGTTGTAGTGGTGTTAACATGTGGTGGTGTACATGTTGTGGTGTTAACATGTGGCAGTGTACGTGTTGTAGTGGTGTTAACATGTGGTGGTGTACATGTTGTGGTGTTAACATGTGGCAGTGTACGAGTTGTAGTGGTGTTAACATGTGGTGGTGTACGTGTTGTGGTGTTAACATGTGGCAGTGTACGTGTTGTAGTGGTGTTAACATGTGGTGGTGTACATGTTGTGGTGTTAACATGTGGCAGTGTACGAGTTGTAGTGGTGTTAACATGTGGTGGTGTACGTGTTGTGGTGTTAACATGTGGTAGTGTACGTGTTGTAGTGGTGTTAACATGTGGCAGTGTACGTGTTGTAGTGGTGTTAACATGTGGTGGTGTACATGTTGTGGTGTTAACATGTGGCAGTGTACGTGTTGTAGTGGTGTTAACTTGTGGTGGTGTACATGTTGTGGTGTTAACATGTGGCAGTGTACGTGTTGTAGTGGTGTTAACATGTGGTGGTGTACATGTTGTGGTGTTAACATGTGGTAGTGTACGTGTTGTAGTGGTGTTAACATGTGGTGGTGTACATGTTGTGGTGTTAACATGTGGCAGTGTACGTGTTGTAGTGGTGTTAACATGTGGTGGTGTACATGTTGTGGTTTTAAAACATGTGGCAGTGTACGTGTTGTAGTGGTGTTAACTTGTGGGGGTTTGTACATGTTGTGGTTTTAACATGTGGCAGTGTACGAGTTGTAGTGGTGTTAACATGTGGTGGTGTACATGTTGTGGTGTTAACATGTGGTAGTGTACGTGTTGTAGTGGTGTTAACATGTGGTGGTGTACATGTTGTGGTGTTAACATGTGGCAGTGTACGTGTTGTAGTGGTGTTAACATGTGGCAGTGTACGTGTTGTAGTGGTGTTAACATGTGGTGGTGTACATGTTGTGGTGTTAACATGTGGCAGTGTACGTGTTGTGAGGGAGGTGTGTTAACAAGTGATACACACCTACCAGATACTATCACACATCTAATAGATACTGTGACAAACGCCTAATAGATACTGTGACAAACGCCTAATAGATACTGTGACAAACGCCTAATAGATACTGTGTCACACACCTACTGGATACTGTGTCACACACCTACTGGATACTGTGTCACACACCTACTGGATACTGTGTCACACACCTACTGGATACTGTGTCACACACCTACTGGATACTGTGTCACACACCTACTGGATACTGTGTCACACACCTACTGGATACTGTGTCACACACCTACTGGATACTGTGTCACACACCTACTGGATACTGTGTCACACACCTACTGGATACTGTGTCACACACCTACTGGATACTGTGTCACACACCTACTGGATACTGTGTCACACACCTACTGGATACGTGTCACACACCTACTGGATACTGTGTCACACACCTACTGGATACTGTGTCACACACCTACTGGATACTGTGTCACACACCTACTGGATACTGTGTCACACACCTACTGGATACTGTGTCACACACCTACTGGATACTGTGTCACACACTTGCTGGACATTGTGACACACTCCTACTTAATACTGTGACACACACCTACTGAATGCTGCGACACACACCTGCTGGATACTGTGTCACACACATAATGGATATTGTGTCACACACCTACTGGATACTGCGACATACACCTACTGGATACTGTGTCACACACCTGCTGGATACTGTCACACACCTGCTGGATACTGTGACACACACCTTAATACTGTGTCACACACCTGCCGTATACTGTGTCACACACCTACAGGACACTATATCACACATCTGTTGGATACTGTCACACACCTACCAGATACTGTGTCACACACTTGCTGGATACTGTGTCACACACTTACTGGATACTGTGTTACACACCTGCTGGATACTGTGACACACACCTTAATACTGTGCCACACACCTACCGGATACTGTGTCACACACCTACAGGACACCATATCACACACCTGCTGGATACTGTCACACACCTACCGGATGCTGTGTTACACACCTGCTGGATACTGTGTCACACACTTACTGGATACTGTGTCAAACACCTGCTGGATACTGTGTCACACACCTACTGGATACTGTGTCACACACCTGCTGGATACTGTGTCACACACCTGCCGGATACTGTGTCACACACCTGCTGGATACTGTGTCACACACCTGTTGGACACTGTGTCGCACACCTGCTGGATACTATGTAACACACCTGTAGGATACTGTGTCACACACCTTCTGGATACTGTGTCACACACCTACTGGATACTGTGTCACACACTTGCTGGATACTGTGTCACACACCTGGTGGATATTGTGTCACACACTTACTGGATACTGTGCCACACACCTGTTGGATTCTGTGTCACACACCTGTTGGATACTGTGTCACACACCTGCAGGATATTGTGTAACACACCTGCTGGATAATGCATCACACACCTGCCGGATACTGTGTCACACACCTACCGGATACTGTGTCACACATCTGCTGGATACTGTGTCACACACATGCTGGATAATGTGTCACACACTGGATACTGTGCCACACACCTGCTGGAAACTGTGTCACACACCTGCTGGATACTGTGTCACACACCTGCTGGATACTGTGTCACACACCTGCTGGATACTGTGTCACACACTTACTGGATACTGTGCCACACACCTGTTGGATTCTGTGTCACACACCTGTTGGATACTGTGTCACACACCTGCAGGATATTGTGTAACACACCTGCTGGATAATGCATCACACACCTGCCGGATACTGTGTCACACACCTACCGGATACTGTGTCACACATCTGCTGGATACTGTGTCACACACCTGGTGGATACTGTGTCACACACCTGCTGGATACTGTGCCACACACACCTGCTGGATACTGTGTCACACACCTGCTGGATACTGTGTCACCCACCTGCTGGATACTGTGTCACACACCTGCTAGATACTGTGCCACACACACCTGCTGGATACTGTGCCACACACCTGCTGGATACTGTGCCACACACACCTGCTGGATACTGTGTCACACACCTGCTGGATACTGTGCCACACACACCTGCTGGATGCTGTGCCAACCACCTGCTGGATACTGTGCCACACAAAACCTGCTGGATACTGTGCCACACACACCTGCTGGATACTGTGCCACACACCTGCTGGATACTGTGCCACACACACCTGCTGGATACTGTGCCACACACACCTGCTGGATACTGTGCCACACACACCTGCTGGATACTGTGCCACACACACCTGCTGGATACTGTGCCACACCCCTTTGCTGGATACTGTGCCACACACACCTGCTGGATACTGTGTCACACACCTGCTGGATACTGTGTCACACACCTGCTGGATACTGTGTCACACACCTGCTGGATGCTGTGTCACACACCTGATGGATACTGTGTCACACACCTGCTGGATGCTGTGTCACACACCTGCTGGATACTGTGCCACACACACCTGCTGGATACTGTGTCACACACCTGCTGGATACTGTGTCACACACCTGCTGGATACTGTGTCACACACCTGCTGGATACTGTGCCACACACACCTGCTGGATACTGTGCCACACACCTGCTGGATACTGTGCCACACACACCTGCTGGATACTGTGTCACACACCTGCTGGATACTGTGCCACACACACCTGCTGGATGCTGTGCCACACACCTGCTGGATACTGTGCCACACACACCTGCTGGATACTGTGCCACACACACCTGCTGGATACTGTGCCACACACCTGCTGGATACTGTGCCACACACACCTGCTGGATACTGTGCCACACACACCTGCTGGATACTGTGCCACACACACCTGCTGGATACTGTGCCACACACACCTGCTGGATACTGTGCCACACACCTGCTGGATACTGTGCCACACACACCTGCTGGATACTGTGTCACACACCTGCTGGATACTGTGCCACACACACCTGCTGGATGCTGTGCCACACACCTGCTGGATACTGTGCCACCCCACACCTGCTGGATACTGTGCCACACACACCTGCTGGATCTGTGCCACACACCTGCTGGATACTGTGCCACACACACCTGCTGGATACTGTGCCACACACACCTGCTGGATACTGTGCCACACACACCTGCTGGATACTGTGCCACACACACCTGCTGGATACTGTGCCACACACACCTGCTGGTTACTGTGCCACACACACCTGCTGGATACTGTGCCACACACACCTGCTGGATACTGTGCCACACACACCTGCTGGATACTGTGCACACACACCTGCTGGATACTGTGCCACACACACCTGCTGGATACTGTGCCACACACACCTGCTGGATACTGTGCCACACACACCTGGTGGATACTGTGCCACACACACCTGCTGGATACTGTGCCACACACACCTGCTGGATACTGTGCCACACACACCTGCTGGATACTGTGCCACACACACCTGCTGGATATACTCGTGAACATAGACAAGGATCAGAGACATATTCCCAATAGTAAAAATATGCTCATCGGGGAATGTTTTAAGTTAAAATGTTCATCCACGAAGGTCATGTTCAGTGCAACGGCAAACATTACGCCATAACCTTTAAAAAATGTAAAAAAAAAAAACTATTAAAATATTCAGTATTGACAAAGAGAATCTTTATTCGAGGTCATTCTGTTCTAAGGAAAATTATTGTATATACAGCCAATATAGAGCGAGATTTAGTTTTCTTTTTTTTAGAGGAGAGGAAATTTTGAGGTGATGGGCTATATTTTTAATGCAGATATGAATTTCCTTCCTGGAATCGAAATTCGTTTTTTTTTCCTTTTCTCTGAAGTGACATTATTTTTTTCTATATTCTCTCTGGTAAAGCAGTGTCTACATTTATAATGTGGATTTGTTAATGTGTACAACTTCCATCACTTAACTGCTGAAGTTAGTTACAATAGTAGCGGCAGGATAGGCAGCAGCAGCGGCAGCAGGAGTAGCGACAGTGGCAGCAGCAGCACCAGCTACTGCAGCTGCAGCAGCTACTGCAGCTGCTGCTGCTGTGGCTACTGCAGTTTAATTAAGCAAGACCCAAAATGAATTTCCAGGCAGGTGAATCCTGTGTCGAGCGAGGCAAGCAATTGTCCACGCTAACGACATCTGTTTGTGACTTCACGCTGAGGTTGAGGGACGGGAGGCGGGGAGAAGCAAGGAAGGTCAGGAAGAAGAATGTATGGAGAGTAGAAGAAACAAGGATGAGTGGATGAACGGTGAGAAAAGTGAAAGGAAAGCAAAGGGTGAGAGGTGAGAGTATCTGAGAAAGACTTAGGAAGCGTTGATAAAGAGAAAAGGAAAAAATTTTAAACAGGGGAGTAAAAAAATTCTGAAAACAGTAAGAAAGGGAAAGAAAAGGAAAAAAAAAAACGGGAAAAGAAAACCCTTGACAACCCCAAAAACCCACACCAACACCCCACACACACACACCCCCACAAAACAGACTAAAAAGAGTTTGGGGACGGGCTAAAAAGCCTGGTCCGGGAAAAAGGCTCCTAAAATTTTTAAAAACCTCCCCCAAATTGCAAAAGCTTTGTAAAATTGGGGACGGGCCCCAAAGGAAACCCCGGCAGACACAATTAGTTTAGATGGGCCAAAAGGGACGGAAAAACCCCTAAACAAAGGGGGAAAAAAAACCTGGGGGGGGGGAGTATAACACCGAGCATACCCTCCTGGGGCGCCCCAACAACAGAAAAAACTCCCGGGCCAAAAACCGGGCCCGCCGGCAAACCAAAGGGAATTAGGGCCCCCCGGGATCCCTCAGTAAGGTTTCTTTTAAAGGGGACTCGTACCCCAAACCCTACGTCAGGGGGCCCAAAACTGGAGTATGCAGCCCCAGTTTGGTAATCCACACCCTAGTAAATTGAAACCCTTTTCAAAAAAATTTAGGGGAAAGTGCAAAATTTTGCAAAAAAAGGGGATAGTCCCAGAGCAAACGGGGTTGTCCTTTTGAAAAAAAGGTTTGAGGGAAATCGGCCGTGGGGGGCCCACTGGGGGGCCCGGGGGGGGGGTCAGGGGGCCCTTGATAACGACATAAAAAACTGCGGGGAATAAAAAAGAGGGGGGAAAAAGGGGAAGGGATTTTCCCAAAGAGTTTGGGACAGCAGACAAAAAGAGGCCCCTTTGGGAAATTTTTGAAGATCAGAGGGAAATAAAAGGGGTTGTTAGGAAGAATTTTTTTTCGGGCCCCATAAGTAGTCGGGGGCCCCATGGAATAGCCTAAAAGGGGTGTGTGGTGGGGGCGGGAAAACCCATACTTTATTTTTTAAAAGGGCCGAGGTAGGGAAAGGCTCAGGGGGGCAGGGAGGGGAGAGGACCTAGTAGCCTTTCAGCGAAGAGGGGGGGGCCGGGAAAGCTGGGGGACTGGGGCCCCCCTGCAACCCCCAATAGGTGGTAAAAATTTAGGTGAGAACACACAAACCAAAAACCGCAAAATTTGGAAAATTTAAAAGGGGACTCAGATGAAATCAAAGGGATTGTTAGGAAGTATTTATTCAGTCATAGAGTAGTCAGGCCGTGGAATAGCCTAGAAAGTGACGTAGTGGAGGCGGGAACCATACATAGTTTTAAGGCGAGTATGATAAAGCTCATGGGGCAGGGAGAGAGAGGACCTAGTAGTCAATCAGCGAAGAGCGGGGCCAGGAGCTATGAATCGACCCCTGCAACCACAAATAGGTGAGTACACACACACACACACACACACACACACACACACACACACACACACGGATGGTGACACCAACAGACGGGGTGATAAAGGAGAAATGTGAAAGGAGAGAATCCCTACCTGGATTACTACGGACCACTGACATCAGTGGCAGGGCCCATCATAAGCCATGATGGATCACTGATATCAGTGGCACGCCATCACAAGCCATAATGGACCACTGACATCAGTGGCGGCACGCCATCACAAGCCATGATGGACCACTGACTTCAGTGGCACGCCATCACAAACTGTGCTATACATCAGTATAGTATTATCTGGTGTTTGTTAGGTTAGTGTTTAATCAGTAATGTTGAAGGTCAGACATCTTGTTGTACCCTCAGATATCTGTCAGTGTATATGACTAAGGTGTTCAGGATCTTTCTTGTAATAGCCGGTGCGGTCTTTAAATTAGAACATTTACATTTTTTAAATATTTTATGATAAAATTGATTATTGTGTATCAATGAGAAGGTTGACGAAGATGCTTGGGGCCGCCTTGCAATATCCTCATAATGAGTGTATACTGTGTTGAGCTGCAAAGTGCAACCCTCCGCTCTCCTCTCACGTCATTAAGGCTGCATGTAACCTTTTCACCACTAGACAAGAATACTTTAACCTATAAAACAGGGATCATCATATGTATGCTGAGAGAAATACGATTTTCTGTGTGTATATCCTATGATGGTGTTTTGCTAATGACAAGAAGTTTCAGCAACCAGCTGCTGTGTCCTATAAAAGCTTCACATAAATACATATTCTTACACAATGTCCTTCTGGGGGACTTAAAAATTTTTGAGCATAGTTTTGTGTCCGCAGTCCATGTCCAGTATCCAGTGTCGCTTTAACTGCACTGTTGTACATGGCCTCTGAGAGGAAGGGTAGTCACTCTGAACTTGCTTCAAAGTATTTATAAAATGCTGTTACACTTTCACAAACACATAACTTACATTATGTTATGGTGGACTTAATATCTGCACTCCGCCATATTTGAATAGTCTGAGGCGTCAACATCAGGGAGTGAATGAATTTAATATGTTTTACTTTTGGGACATAGCCGCTGTGAATCAGTTTGGGACAATGTTTTGATGCATCTGTTCATTGTGTACAGACTGTGTGTAGGTACAGTACACTGTCTTGGTTAGGACTGACATCGACTCATTTACGTGTTGTTAGCCTTGAAGTATATTTGGTTTATTGAACTCTGATTCAGCATTGCTTGGAGTGGGTTGCTACTAAGTAGCAACCCAGTCGCCCAACAGCCAATACTCAACCTACTGAAAAATGGTGTGGTGATACCGATAAGATGTAGAAAAAGACACTTTTCTACAGTTCAGGTCATTTATTAGAGGAAGCCACTAGTGGTGAAACGTTTCATCTAATAAATGTCCTGAACTGTACATAAATGTCTTTTTCCACTCAACCTCCTGTCAATAGCAGGCATTAGTATCCTCCAGTGCACCGACATAAAGACGTCATCCACGCACCACTGACTCAGTGAGTCGATTAACACACACATCTGCAGTCCCCTTGTCAGCAAAGATAATAAATCCAAAGCCAAAAAAGTTTGTCATGGCGGAGGACTCAATGTGTCCAACATTACTCAAGACAGAGATAACAACACCATTCTCATCAACACTGCTGAGACAAAAACAGTCCATCACTGGAATGTCTACGGAGTCGCCCTTCAAAATTGAGGAGGAATCAGGCCAAGTCCAATATCAACTAGCTGTCGAGCCTAATCTGGCTCGGGGTCGTCGCCACTGCTTGATTAATTAAAAGAAACCACTGTCCTGGGACTAGACTTATTACTCCACACCAACGCAACAAGCAGTAATAACTGTCTTGAGCTGGAATTTCCCCTCACCATGTACCACACCAATGTACCATACCATGTACCTCACCATGTACTACACCATGTGTCACACCTTGTACTTCCTTATGTACCACACCATGTACCACACCATGTATCATACAATGTATCACACCATGTACCATATCATGTACCACCCCACATACCACCTTATGTACCAAACAACGTACCACATCATGTATCATAACATATATCTCACCATTTACCACACCATATGCCACACGTACCTCACCATGTACCACACCATGTATCTCACCATGTACCACACCATGTATCTCACCATTTGCCACACCATGTACCAAAAGGTAGCCCAACACAATGTCCGCTAGACGCTTCAATCCCCTTTGAGTGTTGTGGGAGCATCCCAGCGCGGCAGTTGCTGGGAGAACTTGCTGAGTAACAATGCCTCCCTTCCATAATCCCTCAGAGCAAAATGTAGCGAATGGGGAACAAAATGTAACGAATGGGGAACAAAATGTAACGAATGGGGAACAAAATATAACGAATGGTGACAGAATATAACGTATGAGGGGCAAAATGTAACGAATGGGGAAAAATGAAACGAAAGGGGAGCAAAATATAACGAAATAGGAACAAAATGTAACGAAAAGGGGCAAAATATAACGAATGGGGGGGCAAAATGCAACGAACTGGGGGCAAAATGTAACGAAAGAGGAACAAAACGTAACGAATGGGGGGGGGAGGGGTACAGTCGTGGCAAGGCAAATCAAATAAAGGACTGGGAGGGGGAGGATGCTGAATTCCTATTGATAACAGACTGTTCACACTTCCATCACATTAAAGTGGACCAGCATCAGGGAAAGAACCCGAAGCAAACACAGAGATGAACTGGAGACAAATGGCTCAGAGAGCCGACAAGTTCTCAAATTCCTGATCTTCGCTATACTTCTTTCAATAGGACTGATGAAGCTTCTGTGTGGCGAAACGTTTCCTCAATAAAGATACCCAAGTGTTGCACGTGTGTCTAATTTATCAACTGAAATAAATTAAATATACAAATGAATGACAAAGGGAGAAGAAAGTTGTATGAAGCAGTGACGAAGAAAAACCTGTCAGATAGCCAGGTGGTGGAGACAGCCAGGTGGTGCAGACAGCCAGGTGGTGCAGACAGCCAGGTGGTGCAGACAGCCAGTGGTGCAGACAGCCAGTGGTGCAGACAGCCAGTGGTGCAGACAGCCAGTGGTGCAGACAGCCAGTGGTGCAGACAGCCAGTGGTGCAGACAGCCAGTGGTGCAGACAGCCAGTGGTGCAGACAGCCAGGTGGTGCAGACAACCAGTGGTGCAGACAGCCAGGTGGTAAAGACAGCCAGGTGGTAAAGACAGTCATTACATAGTTCCTTGATAATGTAAGAAGTCACGAAAGCGCTTGAAATTTCACTATTTTTTTACAGTGGTTGTTCTGCATACTGTGACATTACCTGCTTACTGTGATTTTAATGCACACACACACACACACACACACACACACACACACACACACACACACACACACATTAAACTACAGACCAGTGTCACTGACATGTATAGTATGCAAAATCATGGAGAAGATTATCAGGAGAAGAGTGGTGGAACACCTAGAAAGGAATGATCTCATCAACAGCAGCCAACATGGTTTCAGGGACGGGAAATCCTGTGTCACAAACCTACTGGAGTTCTATGACATGGTGACAGCAGTAAGACAAGAGAGAGAGGGGTGGGTGGATTGCATTTTCTTGGACTGCAAGAAGGCGTTTGACACAGTTCCACTGGAGGACCAAGCAGGGATAACAGGGAAGGCACTACAATGGATCAGGGAATACTTGTCAGGAAGACAGCAGCGAGTCATGGTACGTGGCGAGGTGTCAGAGTGGGCACCTGTGACCAGCGGGGTCCCGCAGGGGTCAGTCCTAGGACCAGTGCTGTTTCTGGTATTTGTGAACGACATGACGGAAGGAATAGACTCTGAGGTGTCCCTGTTTGCAGATGACGTGAAGTTGATGAGAAGAATACACTCGATCGAAGACCAGGCAGAACTACAAAGGGATCTGGACAGGCTGCAGACCTGGTCCAGCAATTGGCTCCTGGAGTTCAATCCCACCAAGTGCAAAGTCATGAAGATTGGGGAAGGGCAAAGAAGGCCGCAGACGGAGTACAGTCTAGGGGGTCAGAGACTACAAACCTCACTCAAGGAAAAAGATCTTGGGGTGAGTATAACACCAGGCACATCTCCTGAAGCGCACATCAACCAAATAACTGCTGCAGCATATGGGCGCCTAGCAAACCTCAGAACAGCATTCCGACATCTTAATAAGGAATCATTCAGGACCCTGTACACCGTGTATGTTAGGCCCATATTGGAGTATGCGGCACCAGTTTGGAACCCACACCTAGCCAAGCACGTGAAGAAACTAGAGAAAGTGCAAAGGTTTGCAACAAGACTAGTCCCAGAGCTAAGAGGTATGTCCTACGAGGAGAGGTTAAGGGAAATCAACCTGACGACACTGGAGGACAGGAGAGATAGGGGGGACATGATAACGACATACAAAATACTGAGAGGAATTGACAAGGTGGACAAAGACAGGATGTTCCAGAGATTGGACACAGTAACAAGGGGACACAGTTGGAAGCTGAAGACACAGATGAATCACAGGGATGTTAGGAAGTATTTCTTCAGCCACAGAGTAGTCAGTAAGTGGAATAGTTTGGGAAGCGATGTAGTGGAGGCAGGATCCATACATAGCTTTAAGCAGAGGTATGATAAAGCTCACGGCTCAGGGAGAGTGACCTAGTAGCGATCAGTGAAGGGGCGGGGCCAGGAGCTCGGACTCGACCCCCGCAACCTCAACTAGGTGAGTACACACACACACACACACACACACACACACACACACACACACACACATATATATATATATATATATATATGTATGTATGTATGTATGTATGATGTATAGATAGATAGATAGATAGATAGTGACATGTATCTTGCTCAGTGAAGACGTGTTTAGTGTACTCTCTGTGAACTGAACTAAATTGCCCTCCACTGAGCAACTTTACCAGCAGCTTAAGGAGAAACTAAGGGTGGCTAAGCTCAAGATACGGCGACTGATGGAGGAAAATAAGAGAATTCGCAGTAATCCTCCTGCTGGAGACCCCAGACACCTGTTGGGCGGCCGCCTCGACCTTACCTTCGGGACAAGACAGCTCGCAGGGGCAGCCACATGGGAAATTCATTCTATCCTCGTCAGTGACCACTTTGCAGTGATCACCACCTTCATCATCAACAGGCCCCCCACACTTGTGGTGCCTCTTAGATGAGACGTAAAGAGGGTCAAATGGAAGGTGTTCCAGGATTATCTTGATGACTGGTGGGCCACACACACTATCTGAAGACTCTGATACGGCTGAACAGGAACTAATGAATGTTCTCATCCACTCGGCAGAGTGCGCAATTCCAAAGAAGTCCGCAGGACACTCACAAAAGAGACTGGTGGTTCTACAATGACGAGGTGCGGTAACAAAACCACCGCATCAACTCTTTTAGGAAGCTATACAGGCGTAACCCTACAGCAGAGAACAGGAATACTCTGAGAGCCATTGTGCAGCATGCCTGCAGTCTCCCTCAGAGTAAAAACAGTAATGGCTGGAGTGGTGCTCAACATTCGGGCATCACACCACCTTATCTGAGATATAGGGCAAGCTTAACATCTCAACTGGCAAAAGCAAGCCGAGGCCACCAGCACACCCGAACCCAGCCCAGAGCTGAGAAACTGGTGGAGCCTCCACTCAGCTTAAACAGGACATCCGGGATATACAGATGGATCTTCTGCCACAACGCCAGTTAACGGAACCAGCTGCACGTGAGTCTGAAGATGTGACGGATGAAGACCTCACGGACTTGGACCGACGTGCCATTAAGAACACTGCCCCGGGCATCGATGATGTCACGTGCTCCATGATGGCACGGACTGGTCAGAGTGGACGGGGGGCCATACTAGATGTCATAAACAAAAGTCCAAGTCGTGGAGGGCCGGGACACTTCCAGCAGCTTGGAAGAAGGCTATCATTGTACCAGTTCCAAAGCCCAAGGACCCGAGCAGTATGACACCCATATCGCTGACCAGCTGTTTAACCAAGACTGCTGAGAGGATGTTGTTAAACCGCCTCCTACGGAAACTTGGACCACCACATCATCACATATTTGGCTTCACCTAAGGAGTGGGTGCAGCAGAGTGCAAATCCACCCTACTAAGCCAGATTGCTGATGGTAACAAGAAACCTAGTATCGTCGTCTATCTCGACCTCGAGAAGGCATTTGAGCTAGCCAGCCCCACAGCAATTCTAGCAATACTAGCTCGGAAGGGGCTCAAAGGACGCCTCCTGACCTGGACAGAGTCCTACTTCAGGGACAGGCAGGCTTGTGTCAGCTTCCAGGGACACTACTTCCTCTAAAACTCTGTAAAACGGCACGCCACAAGGAGGTGTGCTAAGTACTACCCTGTTCAAAATCCTTATGCAGGAACTTGTGAGCCTTCCCTTTCATAGTGGTACGGAACTTCTCAGTTATGCTGATGATCTTGCACTCGTAGTGAATGGGAAAGGCAATTTGGAGCGACAGGCCCAGAGAGCTTTGGACCTAATAACAGTCTTGCAAAGAACTAGACCTCAAGATCTCCGCCGAGAAATCTCTTGCAATGATGTTCAAGGGACCAGATCCTGTAAACAGATTACGTATTCAGGATATAGAACCTGCGTGGACAGGCTATACTTGGGGATCTACATCGATAAAAAGCTGACCTTTCAGAAACAGGCCAAGTATGTCAGATCCCGTGCTCTACTCTACACTATCTACTGAAGTGCTAAGTTACTGAGACACTCCGCAGGCAACTAGCACTGATGTCCCCTCCCGAAGAAGACTCAGAGAGGACTGCGGCTACCCTAGTGTACCATGAAGTCAACGAACCAGACAAGCTGTTGCCCGTGATAACGACATATCCTTCTCCTCGCTAGTGTCCACAGTTAGGAGTGCATGTATGCATATGCATATCTCTGAATATGCATATATAAGTGTATAATGCGTCCAGCCTGTACATGTATATGATCCAATGTTCATATTACAAACGGCGTTGTCGCTTATGAGACGCACCAGATGAACTGTCCAGAACAGTGCCTGAGCAGCGTTGCAACATTGTAGAGCCCTTTCTCCTTTGGGAGTCAGAGACGAGCCACCGCAAGATTAAGACCCGTGCCAGGACCCTGGCCTTGGCGAACATTGTACATACTTACATACAGGCCAGACAGACGGGTCAGAAGGCCACCACCAGGTGGTGAAGACAGAAGCCGGACAGACAGGTCAGAAGGCCACCACCAGGTGGTGAAGACAGAAGCCGGACAGACAGGTCAGAAGGCCACCACCAGGTGGTGAAGACAGAGCCGGACAGACAGGTCAGAAGTAGTATTCGTGGTATGAAGCTCAAACACCACAAACAAGTTAGCACAGAAATAATAAAACTGTCAGCAAACAGAGAGAGAAACGAAGAGATATACCAACAGAAACGTGCTGCAAGTCGAGAGAGAGAGAGAGAGAGAGAGAGAGAGACAGAGAGAGAGACAGACAGACAGACAGACAGACAGAGACAGAGACAGAGACAGAGACAGAAAGAGAGAGAGAGAGAGAGAGAGAGAGAAGAGAGAGTAAAAAAATAAAACGAAACAAAATGAACACAAAAACATAGTGACACAAAAAGGAGAGAGAGAGAGAGAAAGAGCTAAAGACAAAAGTGGAAGCAACAAAAAACAGACTTGTAGTATCTCTCTTTGGAGAAAACTTGCTCAACTTTTCTCTTCATTCAAACTGAGAAAATAGAACTTAGAAATTCGCAAGTTATTTAATTAAAGTTGTAAAAGTTAGACATTACTTAGTCAGGACTGGACGGGCTGCTCGCCAAGCTTATCTCTCTCTCTAGTCCCTTAATTAATAAGCTTAATTAGCGAGTGCAATTTGCTCTCTCTCCGTTGATCGCTTAATTACTCTTATTTATCTAAGATTCTTCTCATACTTTGTGGATCAAAAGAACGAGGGGGAGAGTTAGTAACGCGGACGATCGTTGACATAGGCACAGAAAAATGGAGGAACACTGTAGCAGGCCTACTGACCCATACCACGGGCGGGGATAGAACCCGCGATCAGAGAGTCTCAAAACTCCAGACCGTCGCGTTAGCCACTGAGTTCTACTGACCCATGCAAGGTAGGTCCTTGTCAACCCACTAACAAAAAATATTGGCCCAATCTATTTTCGATGTTACCCAAGGAATATGCTTTGATAACGTGTCGGTTTTCTGAACCATTCATCTACAATGCTTTGATAACCCTTTGAACTCAGGTGCTGGTCTCACTTAAATCCAACCCTTCTCACTCATTTATTTATCTAACCTAACCTTGAAGCTACCCAAGGTTTTAGCTTCAATAATCCTACTAGACAAATTATTCCACTCGTCGACTACTCTATTTCCAAACCAATATTTTCCTGTATTCTTTCTAACAAGGAAGAGTCATTACTACCTCGAAACACTATCTTCTTGTGAATATGAAAATGGTATACAATACCTACAGGTTAATAAGACACAAGTGCAACAGTTATAAGACTTTAAAACATCACATTGTTCTAGAATATGGAGCAAAACTCTTCTCCAGGCTGAGGGACTGACCACCTCAAAACTACGTCTTCAAGGATGGTGGACTGATTACATCGTCTTCACATCTCTACAGTTTCTGCTAACTCTTCTCTACTCGACTGAAGAAGCCTACTGTGTAGGCGAAACGTTTCGAAATAAAGATACCTAACTGTTGCATATGTGTCTTACCTAACAACCTGTCGGTATTTTATACCATTTTAATGTTATCAGCTATCTACTTGTCTTCAAGATAGGTTAGGTTAGGCAAGGTTCGTCAAGAACCTGACGCGGGTGTCAGTCAGACGATGACCCGCCGTTGGAGCTTTTGGTCATCTGACCGAGGCCTTCCGCTGGCTTACCGTTCCACTCCTTTAAAAATTATGGTCATAGTTATAACCATTTAGCATCTGATTTACCGTAATTCCAATTTCAATGACGGACACCAAATCATTTTTCTGTTGAGCAGTTACCAGGAAGTGCAACTTAGTATTTTCTTCCCTTTAAGATGAGTGTGACATTTGGAAGACCATTCGTACCATTCGTGTGTACCATTCGTACACACCTATGCTGACCTGTTCCAGTTTCAGATAACTGGTTAAAATAACTCCTCGTCAAGCCTTGCTAACTGGTCAACAAACAGTTGACCAGTTGACCCGCTCTTCCATATTGCATTCTTGGTTTACTTTACCGGTGTAAATCTGAAATCGGTCGATAGTGGAGTGGTTGGCGTGTTTGTGGGGCGTGCGTCTAAATGGAGGTTGTGGACAGACAGCAAAGTGTGGGTGCTCTTCGCACCTACTCCTAGGTTGAGGGACTGATTACCTCATCTTCTGTACATAGTTCTACTGTCTTCGAGCTATGTCCTGGAATTTGTATTGATAAAGCCACTGGATGGCGAAACGTCTACAATAAAGATACCTAGATGTTGCACATGTGTCTTAATTTCATCTTGTCGGTATTATATACCATTCTTACACAACTTGTCAGACACTGCAAAATCATGGAATCTTGATTCTGAGGACATGTACATATCCTTCACGGCTACGACAACTACTACTACAACTAACCCATCTCTTTGGGAAGGACCTACTTCCACTGGGGAATCCCGCCTACCAGTGACTATGCCCTCGTCTGCTACACCTGACGTTACTATATAAGCGCCAGGATCCTTTCTTCTGCTTCAGAATCTCCACGACTATGGTGCTCTTCGCACCTACTCCTAGGTTGAGGGACTGATTACCTCATCTTCTGTACATAGTTCTACTGTCTTCAAGTTATGTCCTGGAATTTGTATTGATAAAGCCACTGGATGTCGAAACGTCTACAATAAAGATACCCAGATGTTGCACATGTGTCTTAATTTCATCTTCAACGTGGGTGTGTACTTGACATAAGTGGGCCAAAGAGAATGAAAGAATTAAAGGTAAATAAAACTTTAATAACGTTATGAAATACCGGTAAGTATAGATAAGTGAGACACAAGTGAATCAGTTAGTTATCTTTATTGTCGGAACGTTTCGCCTGCTCTGAAGGATTCTTCAGTTAAATATATAAATGATATAAACCTTTATGACAGATACCGACAAATTGAACATTAAAATGGTATTGAGGTGGTCAGTCCCTCAGTCTGGAGAAGAGCATTGTTCCATAGTATGAAACAATATGGAGTTGAAGTGACAGGATGGAGCCTTATATAGCGCCAGGAGGTGAGACGTAGGTCACTAGAAGAGATAAGAACGCAGATGTTGGGAGGTTCTTATCTCTTCTAGTGACCTACGTCTCACCTCCTGGCGCTATATAAGGCTCCAATTTGTCACTTCATCTCCATATTGTTTCATACTATGGAACAATGCTCTTCTCCAGACTGAGGGACTGACCACCTCAAAACTTTAAGGGTGATGGACTGATTACATCGTCTTCAAGTATCTTCTGCTTCTATTAACTTTTCTGTACTCGACTGAAGAAGCCTACTGTGTAGGCGAAACGTTTCGAAATAAAGATGCCTAACTGTTGCATATGTGTCTTACCTAACCACCGACAAATTGGTTTAGGAAGACACGTAAGCAAACATCAGGACATATTTATTAGAAAACGTTTCGGTCCTGGGACCTTGGTCGCTTCGAAGTGATCAAGGTCCCAGGACCGAAACGTTTTCTAATAAATGTGTCCTAATTAATATCAAAATGGTATAGGTAAGACACATATGCAACAGTTAGGTATCTTTATTTCGAAACGTTTCGCCTACACAGTAGGCTTCTTCAGTCGAGTACAGAAAAGTTGATAGAAGCAGAAGATACTTGAAGACGATGTAATCAGTCCATCACCCTTAAAATTTTGAGGTGGTCAGTCCCTCAGTCTGGAGAAGAGCATTGTTCCATAGTATGAAACAATATGGAGATGAAGTGACAAATTGGAGCCTTATATAGCGCCAAGAGGTGAGACGTAGGTCACTAGAAGAGGTAAGAACTCAGATGTTGTGAGGTCAGGTCCCTCTCAAATCCAGCCGTTCTCACTAGTGGAGGTTGTCGAAGTTGATTGTAGGTCTGTACCAAGATACACAGAAGCCTACTGTGTAGGCGAAACGTTTCGAAATAAAGATACCTAACTGTTGCATATGTGTCTTACCTAACAACCTGTCGGTATTTTATACCATTTTAATGTTCAAAATGGTATACAATACCTGCCTACTTTCTGTACTCGACTGAAGCAGCCTACTATGTAGGCGAAACGTTTCGGAATAAAGTTGCCTAACTGATGCCTGTGTCTTACTTACCAAACATATTCTAATGTTTACTTAGGAGTCTTTCTAAACTAAATACAAAGGTGACAAATGCTATAGAGAGCAGAACCAGTGGAGACATAGAGAGGATGTGATGGGTCCGTCAGCGCTGATGAACCTGACCACTACCTCTGTTGTATATATGCTAGATTTGCATATGACTGAAGAAGACTGTAAAGAAGGCGAAACGTTTCAACGTACAAGTGAACCCATCTGCTGTACAAGCCAGAGTGTACTACAGTACTGTGCTATGACTGATAGTGGGAAGGAAACAATATGTTTGGAGCCTGGTCTGATGTATGAGTGTGGAGCCTGGTCTGATGTATGAGTGTGGAGCCTGGTCTGATGTATGAGTGTGGAGCCTGGTCTGATGTATGAGCGTGGAGCCTGGTCTGATGTATGAGTGTGGAGCCTGGTCTGGTGTATGAGCGTGGAGCCTGGTCTGATGTATGAGTGTGGAGCCTGGTCTGATGTATGAGTGTGGAGCCTGGTCTGATGTATGAGTGTGGAGCCTGGTCTGGTGTATGAGCGTGGAGCCTGGTCTGATGTATGAGTGTGGAGCCTGGTCTGATGTATGAGTGTGGAGCCTGGTCTGATGTATGAGCGTGGAGCCTGGTCTGATGTATGAGTGTGGAGCCTGGTCTGATGTATGAGTGTGGAGCCTGGTCTGATGTATGAGTGTGGAGCCTGGTCTGGTGTATGAGCGTGGAGCCTGGTCTGATGTATGAGTGTGGAGCCTGGTCTGATGTATGAGTGTGGAGCCTGGTCTGATGTATGAGTGTGGAGCCTGGTCTGATGTATGAGTGTGGAGCCTGGTCTGGTGTATGAGCGTGGAGCCTGGTCTGATGTATGAGTGTGGAGCCTGGTCTGATGTATGAGTGTGGAACCTGGTCTGATGTATGAGCGTGGAGCCTGGTCTGATGTATGAGTGTGGAACCTGGTCTGATGTATGAGTGTGGAGCCTGGTCTGATGTATGAGTGTGGAGCCTGGTCTGATGTATGAGCGTGGAGCCTGGTCTGATGTATGAGCGTGGAGCCTGGTCTGATGTATGAGTGTGGAACCTGGTCTGATGTATGAGTGTGGAGCCTGGTCTGATGTATGAGTGTGGAACCTGGTCTGATGTATGAGCGTGGAGCCTGGTCTGATGTATGAGCGTGGAGCCTGGTCTGATGTATGAGTGTGGAGCCTGGTCTGATGTATGAGTGTGGAGCCTGGTCTGATGTATGAGCGTGGAGCCTGGTCTGATGTATGAGTGTGGAACCTGGTCTGATGTATGAGTGTGGAGCTTGGTCTGATGTATGAGTGTGGAGCCTGGTCTGATGTATGAGCGTGGAGCCTGGTCTGATGTATGAGCGTGGAGCCTGGTCTGATGTATGAGCGTGGAGCCTGGTCTGATGTATGAGTGTGGAGCCTGGTCTGATGTATGAGTGTGGAGCCTGGTCTGATGTATGAGTGTGGAGCCTGGTCTGGTGTATGAGCGTGGAGCCTGGTCTGATGTATGAGTGTGGAGCCTGGTCTGATGTATGAGTGTGGAGCCTGGTCTGATGTATGAGTGTGGAGCCTGGTCTGATGTATGAGTGTGGAGCCTGGTCTGATGTATGAGTGTGGAGCCTGGTCTGATGTATGAGTGTGGAGCCTGGTCTGATGTATGAGTGTGGAGCCTGGTCTGGTGTATGAGTGTGGAGCCTGGTATGATGTATGAGTGTGGAGCCTGGTCTGTGTATGAGTGTGGAGCCTGGTATGATGTATGAGTGTGGAGCCTGTCTGATGTATGAGTGTGGAGCCTGGTCTGGTGTATGACGTGGAGCCTGGTCTGATGTATGAGTGTGGAGCCTGGTCTGATGTATGAGTGTGGAGCCTGGTCTGATGTATGAGTGTGGAGCCTGGTCTGATGTATGAGTGTGGAGCCTGGTCTGATGTATGGTGTGGAGCCTGGTCTGATGTATGAGTGTGGGAGCCTGGTCTGATGTATGAGTGTGGAGCCTGGTCTGGTGTATGAGTGTGGAGCCTGGTATGATGTATGAGTGTGGAGCCTGGTCTGATGTATGAGTGTGGAGCCTGGTCAATGACCGCACCACCCAGAACTATTTAGCGCAGCGAAGATATCAGATGATGGATCAATGGCTCGCTGGAACAGGATGCCAAGAATAACAAAAAAATTAAAATTTCAAGAAGAAACAATCTTTGTTACATGCAAAATATCCTTCAAGTAACACTACAAACATCTGCTGAGATGATTTTGTTGTATAAGAAGTAAGATGCCTTGATAAAGCGGGAATGCACACACACATATGTATATATATATATTATATATATATATTATATATATATTATATATATATATATATATATATATATATATATATATATATATATATATATATATATAATACATATATATATATATAATATATATATATAATATATATATATATATATATATATATATATATATATATATAATATATATATATTATATATATGTATATATACGTATAAATATATATACTTACCTATTTGTGGTTGCTGCGGTCGATTCATAGTTCTGGCCATGCCTCTTCGCTGGTCACTGCAAGGTCCATCTCGCTCTGATTCAAGAGCTTTATCATACCTCATCTTAAAGCTATTTTGGATCCTGATTCCATCACTCCAGGTTGTTCCATTTCCTGATAACTCTATACACAAGTAACTCGCACATAGGAGGGAGGGGCTTTCGACGATGGTTTCGGTCTGACTTGGACCATTTACTCTGCATATTGTCCAAGTCGGACCGAAACGTCGTCGTAATCTCCTCTCTTCTATGTGCGGGTTATTTGTGTATTGTTCCAATCACGGTTTTGTGCCTTTTTGTTATTTACCGACAACTCTATTACTGAAGATATACTTCCTAGCATCCCTGACAATTCATGTGAGTCTTCAACTTCCAGTTGTGTCCCCTTTGTACTGTGTCGCATCTCTGAAACATCCTGTCCCTGTCAATCTCGTTAATTCCTCTCAGTGTTTTATACTTCGTTATCATGTCATCCCCCCTCCCTTATCCCTCCTGTCGTCTAGTGTCGTCAGGTTGATTTCCCTTAGCCTCTCTTCATAGAACATACCCCTTAGCTCTGGGACTAGTCTTGTTCCAATCCTTTGCATGTTCTCTAATATCTTGACGTTCTTGACCAGGTGTGTGTGTATCTAGGGTGGATGAAAGGAGATTTAGAGAACGTCTAAGAGAGGGTGTAGGAGGGTGTGAATGTGATGTTGAGAGGCAGAATGTTGAACAACTGAAGCAGAAGGTTGAATATTCATCCACAGAATCGCCCAACAATTCAGCACACATACATGTATGAACAACACAACATACATACATGTGTGTGTATGTGCATTATACAGCATACACGCGTGCATGAACAAATACCTGGAGGCGAATATCATAAGTGGTTTTCCATCGCAATTCAACGAAACTTTATTAAAAGTGAAATTCGTAGAGGATTAAAAGGGAATATGAACGCTTTTATGTTTTGTTTTGTGATGAATCAGTCATGTCCAGCCTCTGCAACTGCTGTCACCTTCACAACACCTGTTGTCACCTTCACAATACCTGCTGTCACCTTCACAACACCTGCTGTCACCTTCACAACACCTGCTGTCACCTTCACAACACCTGTTGTCACCTTCACAACACCTGCTGTCACCTTCACAACACCTGTTGTCACCTTCACAACACCTGCTGTCTCCTTCACAACACCTGCTGTCACCTTCACAACACCTGCTGTCACCTTCACAATACCTGCTGTCACCTTCACAACACTTGCTGTCACCTTCACAACACCTGTTGTCACCTTCACAACACCTGCTGTCTCCTTCACAACACCTGCTGTCACCTTCACAACACCTGCTGTCACCTTCACAATACCTGCTGTCACCTTCACAACACCTGCTGTCACCTTCACAACATCTGCTGTCACCTTCACAACACCTGCTGTCTCCTTCACAACACCTGCTGTCACCCTCACAACACCTGCTGTTACCTTCATAACACCTGCTGTTACCTTCACAACACTTACTGTCACCTGCACAACACCTGCCGTCACCTTCACAACATCTGCTGTTACCTTCACAACACCTGCTGTCACCTTCACAACACCCGCTGTTACCTTCACAACACCTGCTGTCACCTTCACACCACCTGCTGTCACCTTCACAACACCTACTGTCACCTTCACAACGCCTGCTGTTACCTTCACAACACCTGCTGTCACCTTCACAACACCCGTTGTTACCTTCACAACACCTGCTGTCACCTTCACAACACCTTCTATTACCTTCACAACACCTGCTGTTACCTTCACAACACCTGCTGTCACCTTCACAATACCTGCTGTCACCTTCACAACACCTGCTATTACCTTCACAACTCCTGCTGTTACCTTCACGACACCTTCTGTTACCTTCACAACACCTTTTGTTACCTTCACAACACCTGCTGTTACCTTCACAACACCTGTTGTCACCTTCAGAACACCTGCTGTCAAGACAGTAGTGCCTCTGATGCCACTGTGAAAACTGTACGAATTTCATTCTCACTGGACACTAGTGGCGTTACTCTCACGCAACACCATTAACTGGTGTTACTCCCACACAATACTAACTGCTGTTACAATATTATTACCCTGAACGCCACGGTCGTGTACGTAAGTGTTGCTGCTTGCACTTGTCACGGACCATCGTGTTTCACCTACAAACGTTTCAGTTCACTATTTCTTCTTTTGTGTGAACTCCGAGCTATTGTTACGGGGATTTATGGCCTGGCCCAAAACAACAGCTGACTCTCCGGAAATCAATGACTCGCTACACCGTCACTCTTTGTTGTTATGTGGAAAGATCAACACAATGCAACTACAGCCTGGGAACAACACTTTGTTCACTGGTCAGGGTAGTGTATTATACAGTAGTTCAACACTTTGTTCACTGGTCAGGGTAGTGTATTATACAGTAGTTCAACACTTTGTTCACTGGTCAGGGTAGTGTATTATACAGTAGTTCAACACTTTGTTCACTGGTCAGGGTAGTGTATTATACAGCAGTTCAACACTTTGTTCACTGGTCAGGGTAGTGTATTATACAGCAGTTCAACACTTTGTTCACTGGTCATGGTAGTGATTCAGTCAACGTCTTTTCAAGATTGACTAAATACATCGACTCCAGGCTGAGGGACTGATTACCTCACACTCCTACTGATCTTCACCATCCTTTGTATGGACTGATGAAGCCACTATGTGACGTATCGTTTCTTCAGTAAAGATACTCAAGTGTTGCACATGTGTCTAATTTATCAACATACACACGACTGGTTTGCTAGAGGTTTGAACTCCATCTGCTCGGTAAGGTAATTGCAATCGTTTAGCAAAATATATACTTTTTTGGGCAAATGAAACTGAAGAAGATCATCCAAATTCGAACAGCAGGTATTATGAAGTTTTTTTTTCATACGCCGTTCAGTTTTGTTCAATCTCAGTTTACAAAAATTCCCACAGTATAGAAGAGTTTTGTGAGAGAGAGATTACTGTGGTACGGTTTATTCTCGCCACTTTTTATCCTATTCCAGTTACAACTTTTTGCTATTCTCTCAGAACTTTCTGCTATTCCCTTCAGGATTTACTGTTATAGCCATTGGAATTTTCTGTTATTCCCGTCAGAACTTTGTGCTATTCCCTTCAGAACTTTCTACTATTTCCTTCAGTACTTTGAGCTATTCCCGTCAGAACTTTCTATTATTCCCGTCAAAGTCAAACTTTCTGCTGTTACTGTCAAAATTCCCGCTATTCCTGTCGGAACTCCCCACCCCACCTATATCAAAAACTTCTTTTTTCCCATTTCATAGACACATATTACACATTTCTTGGTATACGTTGACAGGTGTCTGTGAAGAAATAACTACATCGAAGTTATTAATCTTTCCAGACAGTGACTCCCACAGCTTGTTGCTCTGGCAACAATAACTCACAACACCGTCGCTCTGGCAACAATAACTCACAGCTGTGCGCTCTGGCCAACAAATAACTCTAAAACACGTCGCTCTCGGCAACAATAACTACAACACGTTCGCTTCTGGCAACAATAACTCACAACATCCGTAGATCTGGCAACAATAACTCACAACACCGTCGCTCTGGCAACAATAACTCACAACACCGTCGCTCTGGCAACAATAACTCACAACACCGTAGCTCTGGCAACAATAACTCACAACACCGTCGCTCTGGCAACAATAACTCACAACACCGTCGCTCTGGCAACTATAACTCAAACACGTAGCTCTGGCAACATAACTCACAAAACCGTTGCTTGGCAACTTATAACTCACATACCGTAGATTCTGGCAAAATAACTAACAACACCGTCGCTCTGGCTACATATTCTCTCATCAAACACCGTCGCTTGGGCAACAATAACTCACAACACCGTGCTCTGGCAACTTAACTCACAACAACGTCGCTCTGGGCATTCAATAACTCTCAACACCGTCGCTCTAGGCAACTAATACTATCAATCACCGTCACTCTGGCATAATTATAACAACACCGTAGCTATGGCTACAATAAACTCACAACACCGTCGCTAGTGGCAATTAAATAATCACATTCACCGTCGCTCTGGCGGCAATCAATATATCAACATCAACGTTCTATGGATTCAATAACTAACTACACAGTCGCTATGGCATACAATTAATCTCACTACACCGTCGCATATGGCAAACATAAACTCTACAACTCCGTGCGCAGCTGGCTTCATGAACTCTCTACTAACGGGTGCGCGAAGGTAATATAAATCACAACACCGTCGCTCTCAAGGAACAATAACCTCACAACACCTGTCGCTCTGGCAACAATAACTCACAACACCGTAGCTCTGGCAACAATAACTCACAACACCGTAGCTCTGGCAACAATAACTCACAACACCGTCGCTCTGGCAACAATAACTCACAACACCGTAGCTCTGGCAACAATAACTCACAACACCGTCGCTCTGGCAACAATAAGTCACAACAACCGTCGCTCTGGCTACAATTAACTCACCAACACCGTCTCGCTTAGGCAACTATAACTCTACAACCACGTAGCTATGGCAAGAACAACTAACTCACAACCACAGTAGCTCTGGCAACAATAAAACTCACAACACCGTTGCCTGGCAACATATAACTCACAAACACCGTTGCTCTGGCGACAATATCCACAACCACCGTTGCTCTGGGGCAAACAATAAACTCACCAAACACGTTGCTCTGCGGCAACAATTTAAAACACCTCACAAAACACCGTTTGTTGGAACAATAACGTCACAACACGTTGCTCTGGCAAACAATAATCACAATCACTAAGTCTGGCAACAATAAACATCACAACTCCGGTTCGCTCTTATGGCACAATACATCACAACACCGTCGCTCTGGCACAATAACTCACAAAACACCGTTAGCCTGGCAACAATAACTCACAACACCGTCGATACTGGCAACAATAACTCACAACACCGTCGCTCTGGCAACAATAACTCACAACACCGTCGCTCTGGCAACAATAACTCACAACACCGTCGCTCTGGCAACAATAACTCACAACACCGTCGCTCTGGCAAACAATAACCACATCACCGTACGACTCTAGCAAACAATAACTCACCAAACACAGTAGCTTGGAAACAATAACTCACAAACACCGTTAGCTTTGGAAACAAATAAATCACAACATCCGTAGCTCTCGGCAGCAATAATCACAACATCCGTAGCTCTGGTACAATAAATCACAAAACACCGTAGCTCTGGGCAACAATACTCACACACCGAGTCGCTCTGGAAACAATAAACTCACAAACACCGTCGCTCTGACAACAATAACTCACAAACACGTAGCTTATTGCTAACTAACTCCCCCCAAACACCGTCGCTCTGCAACAAATAACTCAAACAACACGTAGCTCTGGGCAACTATAACTCCCTAACACCGTAGCTCTGGCAACTCAATTATCTCTCAACAACCGCTCGCTCTGGCAACCAAAACTCAAAACACTCGTCGCTCTGACTTTTAGTAAACTCACAACACCGTCGCTATGACAACGATAAACTCACAATCACCGTAGCTCTGGCAACAATAACTCACAAAACCGAAGCCTCTCGGCAACAATAAAACTCACAACAACCGTCGCTCTGGACAACCAATAACTCTCAACACCCGTAGCTCTGCGGCATAACAATAACTCACAACACGTCGCTATGAAGGCAAACAATAATCACAACACACGTAGCTATCGGGCAACAATAACTGCACAACACCGGCGCTCTGGCAAACCAATAACCTCACAAAACCGTCGCTCTCGACAACCCAAATAACTCACAACACCGTCGCTCTGACAAACAAGAACTCAAAACACCGTAGGATCTGGCAAAACAAATAAACATACAACACCGTACGATCTGGCAACAATTACACTCACAAACACCGTGAGTTATGGCAACAATAACTCTCAACACCGTGATCGGGCTCAACAAATAATCACAAACACAGTCGCTCTGGACAACAATAAACAACTCACAACACCGTTCGCGATGGCAACATTAATCACAAACACCGTAGCTATGGGCAACCAATAACTCACAACACCGCGCTCTGGCAACAATAATTATATACATTAACTAATTATCAATTAAAAAATATTAGTATTTATTATTAAAAAGATGATGAGAAGCTTCACAGGTGAAGTATGCTCACACTAGTCGGCCACCGGGCAGCATTATAAGTGGCTCACACTAGAGGCAAGGCGGCCAGCATTATAAGTGTCCTCACACTAGAGGCAGGCTGAATTATAAGTGTTAACACACTAGAGGCCAGGACAGCTTTATGAGTGTGGTCTCACACTGAGGCACTAGGCGCATATAAGTGTTCTCACCACTAGAGGCCAGGCCATTATATGTGTCTCACAATAAGGCCAGGCAGCATTTTAAGTGTCTCCATCACTATGAGGGCAGGAGCATTACTATGTGTCTCACTCTAGAGGCACAGGCCAGCACATTTAAGTGTCTCACACTAGAGGCCAGGCGCGGGGACAGCATTTATAAGTGTCTCACACTAGAGGCCAGGCAAGCAGTATAAGTGTCTAACAATAGTAGGCCAGGCAGCATATAGTGTCTCCAACTAGATGCCACGGTCAGCATTATAAGTGTCTCACACTAGAGGCCAGGCAGCATTATAAGTGTCTCACACTAGAGGCCAGGCAGCATTATAAGTGTCTCACACTAGAGGCCAGGCAGCATTATAAGTGTCTCACACTAGAGGCCAGGCAGCATTATAAGTGTCTCACACTAGAGGCCAGGCAGCATTATAAGTGTCTCACACTAGAGGCCAGGCAGCATTATAAGTGTCTCACACTAGAGGCCAGGCAGCATTATAAGTGTCTCAAATAGAGGCCTGGCAGCATTTATAGTGTCTCACACTAAGAGGCCAGGCCAGCATTATTAGTGTTCTCTCACCGAGGCAAGGCCAACCATTGTAAGTGTCTCACACTAGAGGAAATGGCAGCATTATAAGTGGCTCACATAACGAGAGGCGGAATTTATAATTGTCTCACCACTAGCCGAGACCAGGCAAGCAATTATAAGTGTGCTACTAGAGGCAGGCAGCAATTATAAGTGTCATCTCACTAGAGGCCAGGCCGAGCATTTATCAAGTTGCTCTCACACTAGAGGCCTGGCTGCTTTATATGTGTCTCACACTAGAGGCCAGGTAGCATTATAAGTGTCTCTAACTAGAGGCCAGGCAGCATATAAGATGTTCACAATAGAGGCCAGGCAGCATTATAAGTGAGAGTCTCAAACTAGAGGCGAGGCAGCAAAATAAGTGTCTCACACTAGAGTCCAGGGCATGCATTATAAATTGTGAGTGCCTCACACTAGAGGCCAGGCGCATTATCAGCGTGAGTCGTCTCACACTAGAGGGCCTGGCCACGATGTAATAGTGAGATGTCTTCCACATAGAGGAGATGGCAGCATTATAAAGTGTCTCACACTAGAGCGCCTCGGCAGGCATTACTTAAGTGAGTGCACTCACACTAGAGGCAGGCTGCATTATTAGTCGTAGTGTCTCACAATGATTGCAGGCAGCATTATAAGTGAAATGCCTCAAACTAGCAGGCCAGGCAGCATTATAAGTGAGTGTTCTCACACGAGAGGCCAGCAGCATTCATAATGTGTAGTGTCTCACACTAGTTGCCATGGGCAGCATTATAAGTGAGTGTCTCTCACTAGAGGACAGGCAGCATTTATTTAGTGGAGTGTCTCAACTAGTGGCCAGGCAGCATTATAATGTGAGTGTCTCACACTAAGAGGGCAGGCAGCATTATAAACGGAGTGTCTCACACTAGAGGCCCTGGCAGCATCATAAACGTGAGTGTCTCTACACTAGAGGCCTAAGGCAGCTATTATAACGTGGGTCTCATAGCTAGAGGCCAGGAGCAATTATAAGTGAGTGTTCACACTAAGAGGCCAGGGCAGCATTATAGTGAGTGTCTACACTAGAGGCCAGGCTAAGCATTTATAAAGGAGTTGTCTACACTAGAGGCCAGGCTGCATTATAAGTGAGTGTTTCACACTAGAGGCCAGGCAGCATCTATAAAGTGAGTGCCTCACTCTTTGAAACCAGGCAGTCATTATAAGTTAAAGTGCTCCACACTAGAGGCGAGGCAGCATTATAAGTGAGTGCCTACACTAGAGGCAAGGCAGCATTATAAGTGAGTGTCTCTCACACTAGAGGCCAGCGCAGCATTATAATGTGAGTGTCTCACACTTAGGGGGGGAAAAAACGGTGCGGGGGGGGGGGGGCCCACGAGACAGCATTATAATTGAGTGCCTCACACTAGAGGCCAGCTCGGCAAGCATTATAAATTGGTGTCTCACACTAGAGGCCAGGCAGAATTATAAGTGAGTGCTCACCACTTGAGGCCAATGGCAGCCATTTATAATGTGAGTGTCTCACATAGAGGCCAGCCAGCATTATTAGTTGAGTGTCTCACACGAGAGGCCAAACGGCAGCATTATAACGTGATAGTGTCTCATTCTAGAGGCCAGGCAGCTTTAGAAGTGAGTGTCTCACTACTAGAGGCACCAGGCAGGCATTAAAGGAGTGTTTACACGTAGAGGCAGGCAGCATTATAAGTGAGTGCCCCCCACTTAGAGGCCAGGCAGCATGATAAGTAAGTGACTCTCCACTAGAGGGATACCGGCAGCATTATAAGTGTGTGCCTCACATAGAGGCCAGGCAGCATTTTAAGTGAGTGTCTTAACACTTGAGGCCAGGCAAGCCATTATAGAATGTGAGTGTCTCACACTAGAATATGCCCAGGCAGCTTATAAGTGGTGGTCTAACACTAGAGGCGAGACAGCATTACTAAGTGAGTGCCTCACACTAGAGGCCCGGCAGCATGATAAGTTGAGTGGCACACTAAGAGGCCAGCAGCATTATAAGTGAGTGTTCTCCACACTAGAGGAAGGCAGCATTATAAGTGAGTGCCTTCACATAGGAGGCCTGCAGAATTCATACAGTGAGTGTCTCACCTCGAGGCCAGGCAAGCAATTATAAGTGGAGTGTCTCACACTAGAGGCGAGGCAGCATTATAAGTGTCTCACACTAGAGGCCAGGCAAGCATTATATTTGAGTGGCTTCACACTTAGAGGCCACGGCAGATTATAAGTGAGTGGTCTCACAACATAGTGGCCAGGCAGCCTTATAAGTGTGGGCCTCACACTAGAGGCAGGCAAAGCATTATAAGTGAGTATCTCACACTAGAGGCCAGGCAGACATTATTAAGTGAGTGTTCTCACACTGAGGCCAGGCAGCATTATAAGTGAGTGTCTCACACTAGATGCGGGGCATTCATAAGTGTCTCCACAATAGAGGCCAGGCAGGCTTTATATTTGTGCATGCGCACACTGAGGCAGGCAGCATTATATGTGAGTGTCTCACACTAGAGGGCAGGCTGCATTATAAGGTGAGTGTTCCACACTAGAGGCGAGGCAGCATTTAAGTGTCTCACTTAGAGGCCAGGCTGCATTATAAGTGAGTGCCTCACACTAGAGGACCAGGCAGCATTATAATGTAGTGTCTCACACTAGAGGCCTGGCAGCATTTTTTTTTATAATGTGAGTGCTCCACACTAAGGGCCAGGCAGCATTAATAATTTGTGAGTGTCTCACACTAGAGCGCCTCAGGCAGCATATAAGTGAGTTGTCTCAACTTAGAGGCCAGGCAGCATTATAAGTGAGTGACTCCCACTAGAAGGCCAGGCAAGCATTATTAAGTGTGGTGTCTCACACTAGCAGGCCAGGCAGCATTTAAGTTGAGTGGTCTCACACTAGAGGCCAGGCAGCATTATAGTGAGTGCCTCACAATAGAGGCCATGGACGCATTTTTAGTGGTGTCTTACACTTAGAGGCAGGCACGAATTATATGTGAGTGTCTCACACTGAGGCGAGCAGCTTATAAGTGTCTCACACTAGAGGCCAGGCGCATTATAAGTGAGTGCCTCACACTAGAGGCCAGGCCAGCTTTAAGTGACTGTCTCACATAGAGCCAGGCCAGCATTATAAGTGATTGCCTCACACTTGACAGGCCAGGCAGCATTTTTAAGTGAGTGTCTCACCTAGAGCAGGCCGCATTATAAGTGTCTCACACTAGAGGCCACGGCACGCATTAGCATTATAAGTGAGTGCCTCAATAGAGGCCAGGCAGCATTATAAGTGATTGTTCTCACACTAGAGCCTGGCAGGCTTACTAAGTGAGTGTCGCAACACGAGAGGCGTGGGGCAGCATTAATAAGTGTCTCACATAGAGGCCAGGCAGATTATAAGTGAGCTATGCCTCACCAATAGAGGCAGGGCAGCATTATAAGTGGAGGTCTCCACTAGAGGCCAGGCGCATTATAAGTGGTGACTCACACTAGAGGCCAGGCAGCATTATAAAGTGTGTGTCTCACATAGAGGCCAGGCAGCATTATAAGTGTGTGTCTCACACTTGAGGCCACGGCAGCATTATAAGTGAGTGACTCACATAGAGGCCTGACCGCATTATAATGTGAGTGTACTCACACTAGAAGGCCAGGCAGCATTATAAGTGAGTGTCTCCACACAGAGGCAGGCAGTGATTATAAGTGTGTGTCTCACAATAGAGGCAAGGCAGCATTATAATCCGTGAGTGTCTACACACTAGTGGGCTCCATGGCAGCATTATAGTGAGTTGTTCTCACATAGAGGCCAGGCATAGCATTATTTGTGAGTGCTTTTCACACCTAGAGGCAAGGCAGCAGTATAAGTGAGTGTTCTCACCTAGAGGCAGGCAGCATTATAAAGTTGAGTGTCTCACACTAGAGGCAGGCAGGCATTATATCGTGAGTGTTCACACTAGAGGCACCAGGGCAGCATTATAAGTGGGTGTGTCACACTAGAGGCCAGGCAGCATTATAAGTGAGTGTCTCACACTAGAGGCCAGGCAGCATTATAAGTGAGTGTCTCACACTAGAGGCCAGGCAGCATTATAAGTGAGTGTCTCACACTAGAGGCCAGGCAGCATTATAAGTGAGTGTCTCACACTAGAGGCCAGGCAGCATTATAAGTGAGTGTCTCACACTCAGAAGGCTGGCAGCATTATAAAGGAGTGTCTCACACTAGAGGCAGGCAGCATTATAAGTGAGTGTCTCCACACTAGAGGCCGGCAGCATTATACGTGGAGTTCTCACACTTCAGAGGCCACGGCAGCATTATAAGTGAGATGTTCACACTGAGGCCAAGGCAGCATTATAAGTGAGTGTCTCACACTAGAGGCCAGGCAGCATTATAAGTGAGTGTCTCACACTAGAGGCCAGGCAGCATTATAAGTGAGTGTCTCACACTAGAGGCCATGCAGGAGCATTACAAGTGAGTGTCTCCACACTAGCGGCCAGGCAGCATTATTAACGTGGAGTGTCTCACCACTAGAGGGCCAGGCAGATTATAAGTGAAGTGCCTCACACTAGAGGCAGGCAGCACTATAAGTGAGTGCCTCCCACTAGAGGCCAGGCCAGCTTTTTATCCGTGAGTGTCTCACATTAGAGGCCAGGCAGGCATTATATGTGAGTGCTCTCTCACTAGAGGCCAGGCAGACATTTATAAAGTGAGTGTCTCACATTAGAGGAAAGGCTGCATTATAGTGAGTGCTCAACTAGAGGCAAGGCAGCATTATAAGTGAGTGCTACACACTAGAGGCCAGGCTGCACTACGCATGTGAGTGCCTCACACTAGAGGCCAGGGACAGCATTATAAGTGAGTGTCTACATTAGAGGCCAGGCAGCATTATAAGTGAGTGCCTCATCATTAGAGGCCAGGCTGGCATTTAATAAGTGTGTGCCTCACACTAGAGGCGAGGCCAGCATTATAAGTGAGTGCTAACACCTAGAGGCCAGGCAGCATTATAGTGTCGTGCCTCAAACTAGAGGCCAGGCAGCATTGTAAGTGAGTGTCTCACACTAGAGGCGAGGCAGCATTATAAGTGAGTGCCTCACCTAGAGGCAGGCAGCATTTTAAGTGAGTGCCTCACTTAGAGCCAGCAGCATTATAAGTGTCTCACACTAGAGTCCAGGCAGCTTATAAGTGAGTAGCCTCAATCACTAGCAGGCCAGGCTGCAATTATATGGAGTGTCTTCACACTATAAGGCAGGCGCATTATAAGTGAGTGTCTCACATAGAGGCCAGGGCAGCATTATATGTGAGTGTTCTCACACTAGAGGCAGGGCCAGCATTATAATGTGAGTGTCTCACATAGAGGCGAGGCAGCATTTATACAGTTGTATCAACACTAGAGGCCTAGGCAGCATTATAGTGAGTGCCTCACACTAGAGGCCAGGAAGCATTATAAGTGGTGTCTCTCACTAGAGGCCAGGCAGCAATTATAAGTGATTGTCTCACATAGAGGCGACCCGGCAGCCATTATATAGTGTCTCACACTAGAGGCCAGGCAGCTTTATTAAAGTGATAGTGCCTTCACAATAGAGCGACAGGCGCATTATAAAAGTGTTGTCTCCACACTAGAGGCAGGCCAGCATTATATGTGGGTGCCTCACACTAGAGGCCATGCAGCATTATAAGTGAGTGTCTCACACTAGAGGCAGGCCTTGCATTTATATAGTGAGTGTCTCACACTAGGGCCAGGCACAGTTATAAGTGAAGTGTCTTAACACTAGAGGCCAGGCAGCATTATAAGTGTGTGTTATCCACTAGAGGGCAGGCAGCTTTATAAGTGAGGTTTTTGTCCACACTTGGGCCAGGCAGCATTAATAAAAGTGACTTTGTCTCCACTAAGGCCAGGCAGCCTTATAAGTGAAGTGTCTCACACTAGAGGCCAGAGCATTATAAGTGAGTTGTCTCACACTAGAGGCCAGGACAGCAATTATAAGTGAGTGTCTCACACTAGAGGCCCAGGCAGCATTATAGTGAGTGTCTTCACCTAGAGGCAGGACGCATTATAACGGTGCTTGTGTCTCCACATAGAGGCAGGCAGCTTTATAAGTGAGTGTCTCACCTAGAGGCCAGGCAGCATTATAAGTGAGTGTTTCGAACTGGTGGCCAGCAGTTATAAGTGACGTGCCTCACACTAGAGGCCCAGGCAGCATTAGAAGTTTAAGTGCTCACAATACGAAGGCGAGGGCAGCATTATTTAGTGAGTTGACTCACACTAGGCAGGCAGCATTATAAGGGGAGTGTCTACTCTAGAGGCCAGGCAGCATTATAGTGAGTGTATCACACTAGAGGCCAGCAGTCATTATAAGTGAGTGTCTCCACACTAGGAGGCCCAGGCAGATTATAAGTGAGTGTCTCACACTAGAGGCGAGACAGCATTAAAGTGAGTGTCTAACACTAGAGGCCAGGCTGCATTATAGTGTGTGTCTCACACTAGAGGCCAGGCTGATTATAAGTGAGTGTCTAACATAGAGGCCAGGCAGCATTATAAGTGGAGTGCCTCAACACTAGAGGCGCGGCAGCATTATAAGTGAGTGTCTCCACACTAGAGGACAGGCAGCATTCTGTTAAGCGCGAGTGTCTTCACACTAGAGGTTGATGGCTGCATTATAAGTGTCTCACAATAGAGGACAGGCTGCATTTTAAAGTGAGTGCCTCACACTAGACGGCCAGGTGCATTTATAATGTGAAGTGTCTCAACACTAGAGGCACGGCAGGCCTTATAAGAGAGTGCCTCACACTAGAGGCCAGGCAGCATTATAGTGGTGTGTTCTCACACTTGAGGCCAGGCAGCATTATAAGTGAGATGTCTCCACACTAGAGGTCAGGCCAGCGTTATAAGTGAGTGTATCACAATAGAGGCGAGGCGGCAGCATTATAAGTGTCTCACACTGTGGGCCTAGGCAGCATTAAAGTGAGTGCTCACACTAGAGGCCAAGGCAACATTATATATGCTGAGAGTATCACACTAGAGGCAGGCAGCCTTATAAAGTGAAGTGTCTCACACTAGAGGCCAGGCAGCATTATAAGTGAGTGTCTCACACTAGAGGCCAGGCAGATTATAAGTGAGTGTCGCACATAGAGGCAGTCTGCATTATAAAGTGAGTTGTCTCACACTAGAGGGGCCAGGCAGCATTATAAGTGGACTGTCTACACTAGAGGCCAGGCAGCATTTATAAGTGAGTGTTCTAACACTAGAGGCCAGGCCCGATTATATGTGAGTGTCTCACTACTAGGGCCAGCAGCCATTATAAGTGAGTGTCTCACACTAGAGTGCCAGGCAGATTATAAGTGGGTGGTCTCACACTAGAGGCCAGGCAGCATTATAAGTGAGTGTCTCACCTAGAGGCAGGCAGCATTTATAAGTTGAGGTCTCAACTAGAGGCCAGGCAGCTTTTATAAGTGGAGTGTTTCGCACTAGAGGACAGGCCAGCATTATAAGTGAAGTGCCTCACACAGAGGCCAGGCAGGCATTATATTGTAACTGCCTAACACTAGAGGCGAAGGGCAGCATTATAAGTGAGTGCCTCACACTAGAGGCACAGGCACGACAGTTATAAGTGAGTGTCTCACACTAGAGGCCAGTCAGCATTATAACGTGAGTGTCCACACTAGAGGCAGGCACCCATTATAAGTTGAGTGTCTCACACTGAGGCCAGGCAGCATTATAGTGAGAGTCTCACACTAGAGGCGAGACATCATTATAAGTGAGTGTCTAACACTAGAGGCCAAGGCAGCATTATTAAGTGGAGTGTTCAAATAGAGGCCAGGCCAGCATTATAAAGTGAGTGTATCACACTAGACGGCCCAGGCAGCATTCTAAAGTGAGTGCCTAACACTAGAGGCGCGGCAGAATTATAAGTGAGTGTCTCACACTAGAGGCCAGCAGCATTATAAGTAATGTCTCACACTAGAGTGCAGGCGCAATATAAGTGTTCTCACACTAGAGGCCAGGCAGCATTTATAAGTGGAGTGCCTCACACTAGAGGCAAGGCAGCTTATAAGTGCGTGTCTCACATGAGAGGCCAGGCCAGCCTTAATAAGTGATAAGTGCCTCACACTAGAGGCCAGGCAGCTTTATAAGTGAGTGTCTCCCACACTAGAGGCCAGGCAGGGCATTAAAGTGAGTGTCTCTACTAGAGGTCAGGCAGCAATATAAGTGAGTGTCTCACCACTAGAGGCCGGAGGCAGCATTTATAGAAGAGTCTCACACTAGTGGCCAGGCAGCAGTATAAGTGAGTGCCTCACATAGAGGCCAGGGCAACTTTATAGTGGTGTCTCACACTAGAGGCCAAGGCAGCATCTATAAGTGTCTTCACACTAGAGGCCAGGCAGCATTCTAAATGTGGTGCCTCACACTAGCGGCAGGCAGCAATTATAAGTGAGTGTCTCACACTAGAGGCCAGGCAGCATTATAAGTGAGTGCTCACACTAGCAGGCCCACGGCAGCATTATAAGTGAGTGTCTCACACTACTCCCCCATCCAGCAGGTGTGTGTCACCGTATCAGCATGTGTGTGACCACAGTATCCAGCAGGTGTGTGACACAGTATCCAGGCAGGTGTGTGTGGCACATTATCCTGCAGGTGTGTGGCACAGTATCCAGCAGGTGTGTGTTGACACTGATCCGCAGGTGTGTGTGGCACAGTATCCAGCAGGTGTGTGTGCCACGTATCCAGCAGGTGTGTGTGGACTCAGTATCATACAGCAGGTGTGTGGCACAGTATATCCGCAGGCTGTGTGTGGCACAGTATTCCAGCAGGTGTGTTGGCACTGTATACGCAGGTGTGTGGCACAGGCATCCAGCAGGTGTGTGTGGCACAGTTTCAAGCAGGTGTGTGACACAGTATTCCGCTGTGTGTGTATGGCACGTATCCAGCAGGGTGTGTGCACGTATCAGCTGGAGCTGTGTGTGGCACGTATCTAGCAGGTGTGTGACACAGTATCCACAGGTGGGTTGGACACAGTATCCAGCAGGTGTGGAGACTCATGTTTCCAGCTTGGGTGTGTGTGGCACAGTTATCCAGCAGGTGTGTGACACAGTATCCACCAGGCTTGTGTGACACAGTATCCAGCAGCATGTGTTGACCACAGTATCCGGTAGGTCTGTGTGACACTGTATCACGGCAGCTGTGTGATGCATTATCCAGCAGTGCTGTTACACAATATCCTGCAGGTGTGTGACACTCAGTATCCAACAGGTGTGTGAAACAGAATCAACAGGTGTGTGGAACAGTATCAGTAAGTGTGTGACACAGTATTCCAAAAAGCAGGTGTGTGACACAGTACCAGCAGTAGTGTGTGTGACACAGTATCCAAGCAGGTGGTTGTGTGACACAGTTCCAGCAGGTGCTGCGGGTGGCACAGTATTCCAGTGTGTGGCACATTTTTCCAGTTGTGTTTTGACACAGTATCCAGCGGGTGTGTGACACAGTATCCGGTAGGTGTGTGACACAGTATCCGGCAGGTTGTGTGATGCATATCCAGAGGTGTTTTACACATATCCGCATGTGTGTGTGACACAGTATCCACAGGTGTGTGAACAGAATCCACGGGTGTGTGCACAGTACCCCAGAATGTGTGACACATATCCACCAGTGTGTGCCACAGTATCCAGCAAGTGTTTTGACACAGTATCCAGGGGTGTGTGACACAGTATCCAGAAGGTGTGTGACACAGTATCCTACAGGTGTGTTACAAGTATCCAGCAGGTTTTGCGACACGTGTCCACCAGGTGTGTGACACAGTATTCCAGCAGGTGGTTGGACACAGTATCCGCAGGTGTGTGACACAGTATCCAGCAGGTGTGTGACACGTATCCAGTAGGTGTGTGACACAGTATCCAGCAGGTGTTGACACAGTATCCAGTAGTGGTGGACACAGTATCCAGCAGGTGTGTAACACAGCATCCGGTAGGTGTGTGACAGTATCCAGCAGGTGTGTGATATGGTGTCCTTTTAGGTGTTTTGACACAGTATCCGGGGGTTTGTGTGGCACAGTTTTAAGGTGTGGTAAACAGTATCCAGATTTTGGTAACACAGTATCCAGTAAGTGTGGGGACACAGTATCCAGCAAGTGTGTGACAGTATCTGGTAGGTGTGTGACAGTATCCACGATGTGTGTATAGTGTCCTGTAGGTGTGTGACACAGTACGGAGGTGTGTGACACAGTATTAAAGGTGTGTGTCACAGTATCCGCAGGTGTGTGACAGTATCCAGCAGTGTGTTGACACATTTATCCAGTAGGTGTATGTCGCAGTATCCAGTAGGTGTGTGACAAAATATCCATAGTTGTGTGACACAAGTATCCAGCGGGTGTGTGTGCAGCATTCAGTAGGTGTGTGTCACATTTTTAAAAAGGGAGGGTGTGCCCAAATGCCCCAAAG
>NC_069440.1:569322-586081 GCF_026875155.1 Cherax quadricarinatus | reverse complement strand
TTAACAAAAAAAAAAAACTTAGCGATCTTGGAATAAAGTCCCACAGGTGTGTTCCATTATTTTTTTCAGGGCGTTTATTCTTCATCTATATTGAGGAAACTAAGACTGATCCTCATGAAAGTCTCAAAATTTATTCTTCTACGAAAGCAAACATATTAGAACAACGCATTGCAAGTAAAAATTAAACATTTTAAAGCCTTTCTTAATATTTAATATGTCGTAGATTTAACTTTAAATATTTACATTTTAAAATCTTCTTACAGTGTAAGGAGATTGCAGGTTTGAACACGTGATGCTCAGCACACCTCAGACTTGACAGCATTGACTGTGTCGTCCAGTCGATCTAATACATGAAGCTGGACACGTGAAGTATATTTACACTATGAAACTGGCCACATCAGAGTGTCTACACACACATTTTCAGAGGATTCCTCTGAAGATGTGTGTGTAAGCACGTGAAAGCGCTCAGGATTTATTTCCTATTTACACTGCTGTATTTTTTCTTATTTAAGAGCATAAGAACATAAGAACGAAGGAACACTGCAGAAGGCCTACTTGCCCATGCGAGGCAGGTCCAAGTCTCCTACCGGCTTAAGCCAATGCACCAACCTAGTCAGGTCAGGTCACATTGACTTAAGGGAGGAACACGGCAACCGACCTGGTAGCACAAGCTATCAGGTCCAACTCACACCCACCCACATCCACTCATGTATTTATCCAACCTATTTTTAAAGCTACAAAAACGTTCGGGGCCTCTATAACTGTACTCGGGAGTTTGTTCCACTCATCCACACTCTATTACCAAACCAGTACTTTCCTATATCCTTCCTGAATCTGAATTTTTCCAATTTAAAAACCCATTGCTGCGAGTCCTGTCTAGGCTAGATATTTTCAGCACACTATTTACATCCCTTTATTTTTTCCCTGTCTTCCATTTATACACCTCATTCTATCCCCTAATTCTACGTCTTTCTAGAGAGTGCAGATTCGGGGCCCCTTGTCATTCCTCATAGGGAAGGTTTCTGATACATGGGATCAACTTTGTCCCTCCTCCTTTGTACATTTTCCAGAGAATTTTATATCCCTCCCGTAATACGGTGACCAAAACTGTGCAGATAATCTAAATGAGGGCCTAACCAAGGATGTATAGAGTTGAAGAACAACCTGAGGACTCCTATTATTTATGCTTCTTGATATGAAGCCAAGGATTCTATTAGCTTTTTTTGGAACACTTATGCACTGTTGTCTTGGTTTCGATTACTGCTAACCAGAACCCCTAAATCTTTTTCGCAACCCGTAATATTAAGTTACATTATTATTTTATAGTGGCAATGGTTATTGCCCGCCCAAACATTTAGCACTATGCTTTTGTCTATATTAAACTCATTCCCACTTCTCCGACCCGCATCAGTCTATTCAAATTTTTGGAGTGCTCGAATGTCCTCGCAGAAAGAATTCGAGGGCCCCTTTTTTGGTGTCACGGAAAATTTGCCCGTGTCGCCTTTATCCCCTCATCTATGTCTTTTATGTAGTTTGTAAACAGCAGGGGGCCCAACATGACCCTGGGAACAGCTCGTGACGCTTCCCCACTCTGATTTTGTCCCAATTTATGAAAAATCTCTGCTGCCTTTTTGAAAACCCATGCCTTATCAAAAAAAAATTTTTCCCCTCCTATTCCTGTGTTTTTAATTTTCCTCAATAGTCTCTGATGGGGGCCCTGTCAAAGCCTTTATGAAGCCTATAACAATATCATATTATTACCATGTTACCTCCTCAAATACCTTAGTAAAAAAAAATTTAATAAAATTCGTAGGCAGGAACGCCCCTTTGAAAAACCATGTGAGTTTCGTTGATTAATTTTGCTTTTAAGGTGGTAGAACTGCTCGGAAATTTTTTGGTTTCCAAAAATTTTTCCCCTAGGGGGTTTTAGGCTTATTGGTCTAAGTTCGAAGCAAAGGCCTGTCCCCTGTTTTGAAAATAGGTATACATTTCCCTTTTTCCCATTATTGGCACCATGCCATTTTTTGTAGTGATATGTTAAAAAAGTTTTCCCAAAGGTGTGTAAGCCCCTCTTTACATTCCTTTGAACCCTTGATACAGTTCTCAGGGCCTGGGGATTTGTTAGGTTTTAATTTATTATTTCCCAAAGGCCCTGTCACTTTTGACCCTAACTTGCCAGTTTATTATCGCCCTGTTTCATAATTTATCATTCTGGAATATCGCTGGAACCTCTTGTGAAAAAAAAGGGGAAGTATGTGTTAAAAATTTACCATTTCCTTATCATGTCGTGAGCTGACCCGGGGAAAAACTTTTGGTGGGCCTATCTTGTCCTGATCTTACTTCTTATAATAAAAGAACCCTTTTGGGTTAGCTTCGATTGTCTTGCAACTTTAACCTATATCTTTTTTTGTTTTCAAATTTCCCCTTTTTTATTTCTCTTTTTAAACTGAATATTTGTTTTTTAATTGCCCCTTCCTCTTTTGTTTTCCCTATATAGCCTTCTTTTGACCAACCAGATTTTTTAAATTATTGTTCATCCTTTTAGGATCATTTTTGTTGATTTGATTTCCCTATTTGGAAATAATTTTGATGGCGTAGAATTTGGGAGGAAAAAGCATCATTCGGAAAAACCTCACACCTACCTGCCCCTTTAGTCGGTCTTTCCCAGTTCAGCCCACCTAAGTAATTTTTCATCTATGAAATCAGCCAAGCGAAAGTCGGGACGGAGATTGTTGTTATTGGGGGAAATTTCCATGATATATTAAAAACTGAGTGATTGTGTCACTTTCCCCCAAGCTCATCTTTAAACTCAAGAAATTAAATTTGGGTTTTTCCCCCTACGGGAAAAACCCAAGCAAGGAGGTTTTTTCCCCCTAGTTGGCTCTGTCAAAATTTTTTTTAAAAAAAACATTCCTGGTCGTACAAGAAAGTCACCTGACTCAAAATTTTCCTGTCAAATTGCCCCAGTCAATTGTCTATGTTGAAATCTCCCCTTTTCACAACATTTTCGTAGTAGATGCCTTAGAATTGTCCCATAGAAGTTTTCTGCACTCCCTATCAGGTTTTGGGGCCCCCGTAAATCCGCCAAAATTGTTTTTCCGGCCCTCAGAAGGTAACCAAACGATTCGTGGTGACGCTTCTAATTTTTATCTTGTCTAACACAACAAATTTTAAAATTTTCCTGACATCATCGCTACTCCCACCTTTCCTTTGACCCTGTCAGTGGGGGAATAATTTTTTGCCCCTTTTATGTGACATTCGAGGGATTCTTATCTTTAGATTGAGCCCGGTCTTGTTTTGCAAAAATATCATGTTTCCGCCTTGCAATTAATCTTAGCTTCTATTTATTTTTTCACTCCTGATTGTATAGTAAACCTTAAAGGGAGCTAGTCCCTTGCTGCCCTCTGCTGCCCCCTTTGTTTGCTGACCCGATTATTGTCTTTATTTTTTAAATTCTCTGAAAGCCTTTTTACATTTACTGTTTCCAACCCCCAGGTTTTCAACCTGCTTGTTTCCCACACACACCCATACCTTATTTCCCTCAGTTTTTAAAAACATAGGCATTTCACCAAAGGCCCCTTTTCAACGAGTCTGCAAGTCTACCACCCCCGCCCCAGAGAGAGTCCCCCCTCCCTTGAATTTATGTTTTCCTAAAGTTGTTCCAGTTGTAATGAAAGGGATTGCAAGTTCCTTGCAGTATCTGTCTAGCCAGCAATTTACACCAAATTCCCTGACAACCATTCTTTCCCTACTCTCCTTCTAGGCAAAAAGTAATATGATTGGGATCCCTCCCCTTTGCTTAATGAAATCTATAGGACCTGTTCTTTTTAGCAGCTCTTCTCTCCCAATATCATTTTCCCCCGCCTGAGACAGAAATGGGCTTGTTCCCATTGCCCGACATGATATTTTCCAGCCTGTTGACAATGTCCCCAACCCAGCTCCCGGGAAGCCACTCTATCTCTCATCTTCTTATTCCTATTACAAAAAGCACGGTCAAAAAATCTTACCTGAGGTCACCAACCCAAGAATGCGTTACCTCCATTAGCAGGGGCGTAGTACCTTACCTTCACTGGCCATGAAGTACATTCTCCTGGAGAACAGAGAAGCGAAATTTCCCACCTCAGATCTTCACTCTTAACTTTCCTTTTTCTCTGATGCGTCCCATTACTGTGAACCACTCGCCACTTGTGAGGTGTGGGCTGCCCTCACTGCTGGGAGCCTTTCTCCTCCCCAACTACAGCCCCCTCCAGCGAGAGAAGATCACCCCACTGCTAGAAGTCTCTTCCCCACAACTCCGCACCTCACCCTTTTCCGACCCAGGGGGTGGACCTTCAGCTCCCAATCTCCTCCCGGAGAAACAAGACCCCCTCTTTAACTCCCAACCTCAATTTTTAAAAAAACGCAGAAGCAAACCATGCTTTGTAACCGTCCCCCGCTAACCCAAGCAGCTCAGGGTCTGTGACCCCCGTTCATAATGTTAAATGCACCACTGACAGAACAACAGTAGTGATCTTGGAACGTGAATATACAAAGTTTCAAATAAAAACTCTTTTTATTATTTTCTCTCCCTCATACTAATACAGGTCGCAGTTATTCGTTTGAAGGTATGTGAGAGTAAGCGTCGTTTTTACAGACTCTTGCTCACCCACCACCCCACAGCAATTATAACTTGTGTAGCTTTACTGTGACCACCACACTACAATGGATCCTGCCCGTGGTGTTTTGCGGGGTTTCCTTCCCTCTCTTGGTCTCATCACTCTCCTGGAGGGATACTTGAATTTTCATGATAATAAAGGGATACCCGATTCACTCGAATTTTTTGGGGGGATACCTGATTCATCACGACATGGAGGATACCTCATTTATGATCATGGAGGGATACCTGAAATAAGGGGGGACAGGGAAATATTACTTTCTACTAAAACACATTTTTATTTTTAAAAGTCCTTGACAATAATTTTTTGGGGAACCGGGTACATCTTGGGGTTTTTAGATAAATGGGGTGGTACACATAGCAGTGGACGGGGAAATACAATCAATTTGACCAAAATGAATATAACTTACAATGTTCAGGGAAGTTCATCACAGAAACTAAGCCCGGGGCCCAAAAAAAAAAAGGTTTTTTTGGGTATTGGTAGCGGGGTGTGAATGTACGTCTTCGGAGGTTCTTACTTTTTTGTTAAGTCGTAGTGTAAACGGCTTGTGTGTTTGCCATGGCCGGGGGGCCTCCCCACAGGAGAGCTGGGGGGCCTTTGTCTTGCTGCTAGCCGCTGGTGGGAGAGGGAGGGCAGGGCCGGCGGCTGGGTGCCTGCCTAGGGGCCCGGGCTAAGGGCAGCACCTGATGGCGCAAATAGAAAAAAGCGGCAGACAGCAGGGGCTGCGCGCAGACAGTACAGGCCTCACAACGCCGGCCACCTCCGCGCACGCCCCCGACCGACATAGGGGTAAAAAGAAACTCGGTCTCTCTCCGTGGAAACAGGGCCAGAAAAAAAAAAAAAAACTTTTAAATAACATATAAACAGGGAAAAAAAAACTTCCCTCAGGGGGGGAAGAAAAAAACATTGGGTGTGCTAAACATCGTGGTCAAAGGCGTGAGCGCAAAGGGATCACTGCACCCCCTTCCGCTCTACGATACTGCAACACGGGAGACATCGCTGCGGCTGAGCTGTGAAAAAAGGTTAGGTTTTCCCCTCGGAACGGTGGCGTCATGTAGGGTCGCTGCAGGTTTTCATAAACCTGGGGCACGACTTTGGTGGTCCCCCTCGAGTGAGGCGTCGCAAAACTGGGGAACGGGCGGGATTTTGGGCAAGCGATCAGGAGGAATTCTCGACTGGTACTGTCGTGGTGTCACTCCCGGGGCGAGAGGGGAGTGAGTTGTGGAGCGAGTCGGGCGAGACAAACGGGTGAAACATCTGGGACTAACTCATACCCCAGACTGCAGTGAGCGAGTAGCAGTCAAAGTGACATCTTCTTTGTGAGGTGCTCACGAAGTTGTGACACGGGCTGCCAGCGCCGCCGACAGGCCTGCCTGCGGCTTGCGAGATCATCTTCGACGTTGGGTTATAGCAGGGTTAGTCAAAGCGCCCCCAGATTGTTCTCTACAATAACTGCATCTGAGGGTCGGGGGTAAAGTGAAAAAAATTCGATGGGAATCGTACAGGTACGATTCGCAGAACCAGCGACGGCAAAAAGGCTTTCTGTACAAGAGGGCTCATACACTCAGGGTGAGTAACAGCTGTCAAACACACTGGTCAACGGGTGACTTAGCACAGTGGTGTACTAGGTCGGCTCAGACCCTCACGGACCACGGAAAACTTTCAAACACACCGCGGTACAACATGTGAAACATGATGAAGGAATTAATTTAAAAACGACATATATTTTCTCTCAATCTTCTCGACAATACGGAAAAATTACTAGAAACACTTGTGTGCATCAGTGATGTCGGGGTGATGTCGCAGGTGGTAGCAGCACGTGACTCAGCGACATCTCGGGGTGACGTCAGCAACACCCGGGGGTGAGTCAGGCAGCATCGTGAGGTGACGTCGCAGACTCTCGAGGGCGTCGCAGACATCTCGAGGTGCGTCAGCAAATCTCGGGGTGCGTCCGTGGCGTCGTGATTACTGGATGCTGGTCCACGTAGCTTCGGGGGCCTCGGGCATCGGATACCCTCTGGCAATGAATTCACATGGAAAACAGCAGAAAACACAGCAGGGGGAGTGGGCAGTGGTGAGTGGTGAGGGAAAGGGGTGAGGGGGAGCGTGGGTGAGTGTAGGGCCCGGGGAGCATCTGGCCATTCCTCCCTCCTCCCCCCCAAAACAGTGGAGAAGCTCACACGGACGCAGAAATCCCCACAAACTCCCCTCTGGCTTGCTGAAACGCTGTGCTGAGCTGAACAACAACAGCAACATACAAGGACGCAAAACACTGACTTGAAAAAAAGCGTGGGACACTGTAGCGGGGAGTCATGTACAGGGGCCCACTGTGACCCCATTTACAATTCTCGGGAAAATTTTCGGAAAATTTGGGCCCTGGACCTGTTTGTCCTGTGTCTGGATGCTCAAACGTGCAGACACGACTCGGTAACTTTTTGACAGACGGTGCTTTTTGTAGGGTGTGAAGTGAAGATACTTAACCCTCCTTCCTCCTCCCGGGCAAAAAATTGCTGATCCCCCCGCTTTCCCCAATTATACGAAAAAGGTTATTTGGTAAGGTACGGGGTGGTTTATAAACTTCGGAGGCTTTTTTGTTTATTAATAATGTCGTAGTGGGTAAACGGCTTGTGTTGTCCCCCATGGCCCGGGAGGGCCATGCCCACGAGGAGAGCTGGGAGACTTGTGTCTTCTGCTAGGCCGTGTGTGAGTGAGGGTGGGGCAAGTCTGGGCATATAAAAGGGGCAAGGCCTATAGATGGCAGCCCCAGCATGGGAAAAAATATGAATAAGCGGGCAGACAGCGGGGGCTTTTCCCGACAGTACGGCTGTCTACCCAAGACCTAACACACGAGTCGTTCCAAGCAGTTTTCCCCCAAATGTCTCCACAGATCTCCCCCCCGAGACTCCCCAGCTCGCTTGCCCCCAGGCGAGCCTGCCCGAATTTCCCCTTGCTCAGCTTTTTCCTTGGGGTTTTATGTGGGGGTCCAAGCCACCCCACAACCAGTGACGACCTGCGCCAGGTCTGACGCCGTCAAGAACAAAAGACCCAGACGTGGGCGTGGCTGACAGACTTTTTGCCAAGGGGTGTACCATAAAATTGGTTAAATTGGGTCTCCCCAGAGACCTCAAAGCCCGTGGCCTACATCACAAGCTGATACGGGTTTTGTGTGCTGGTAGCTGGTACAGGGTGTGTGGTGTGGTGTGGGATAGCTGGTGCAGGTGTGTGCTGGTGTGGTGTGCTGTAGCTGATAAGGTGTGTGTGCTAAAAGTGGTGCAGGTGTTGCTGGTAGTGGTGCGGGTGTGTGCTGGTAGCGGGTTTTATGATAGCTGAACAGGTGGGGTTGCTGGTATTGGGTGTGTAGTGATACAGGTGTGTTGGGGTTTAGCTGGTGTATGATAGCTGTTGCAGGTGTGTGTCGTAGCTGGTGTGCTGATAGCTGTTGCGGTGCGTGCTGGAGTGGGTGTGATAGCTGGTAAAGGTGTGTGTTGGTCTGGTGTACTGGTGGGGGGAACTGGTGTGTGGTAGCGGGGTGCAGGTATGTGCTGAAACTGATATAGGTTGTGTGCTGGTAGCTGGTAAGGGTGTGTGCGGGTAGTGGTGGGCGTGCGGGTGCAGGTGTGTGCTGCTAGCTGTAATGATAGCGGGGTCCAGGGTGTGTTGCAGCTTTTACGGGTGTTGTGATAGCTGAACAAATGTGTTCTGATGCTGGTGTGTGATAGCTGGTGCAGATGGTGCTGGAAACCGGTGTGCTGATGCTGGTCATGAGTGTGATGGTGCTGGTACAGGTGTGGGGTAGCTGGGGGGGGTGATAGCTGGCAGATTGTGCAGTGATGGTGTGTGATAGGGGGGAAAGGTGTGTGCTGAAAGTTGGTGAAGTGTGTGGGCTTGTAGCGGGTGTTGAAGCTGGTGCAGGTGTGTGCTGATAGCGTATATTGATAGCTGGTGCAGGTGGTGTTGACGCTATTACGGTGTGTGCTGATAGCTGAAAAGGGTTGTTCTGATAGTGGTGGCTGATGCTGGGAGGTGTGTGTGTAAACCGTGTGCGATAGCTGGTGCTGGGTGTGATGGTCTGATGTGCTGATAGCTGATACAGGTGTGTGCTGGTAGCTGGTGGCTGATAGCTTGGGGTGTATGCGGGTAGAATGTGCTGATAGCTGGTGCAAGGGGTGTGTGGAGTAGTGTGCTATAGCGGGTGTAGGTGTGTGTGACAGCTGGTGAAAGGGTGGGGCTGGTAGCTGGTGTGTGAATCTGGTGCAGGTGTATGTGGTGCTGGTGTGCTGTAGCTGGTCGGGGTGGCTGGTAATGGGTCCTGAAGCTGGTACGGGTGTGTGTGGGTGTAAAGCTGTGCAGGTGTGTGCTGGTAGCGGTGTGCAAATATTTGGCAGATGTGTCCTGGTAGCCAGTGTGCTGATAGCTGGTGCAGGTGTGTGCTGATAGGGGTGCAGGTGTGTTCTGGAGTTGGGTGCTGGTAGCGTGTGCTTATAGCGGTGCAGGTTTGTGCTGATAGCTGGGGCAGGGTGTGCGGTGGGGTGTATTTGGGTGTATGGAATGGTGTACCTCCGGGTTCCTGGTGCTTGTTGCCTGGGTATGGTGTGGTGAAACCTGCTGTACTAGTAGTGGTGTACTGGTAGTAATTTACTTTGTGCTGGTAGCTGGTGTACCTGGTGTATGTAGTGGTATCCCTGGTGTACGGGTAGGGTGTCCCTTATGTGTGGTAGCCGGTTTACCGGGGTTTACTGGTAGGGAGCACCTGGTGTTTTGGGGTAGGGGGTGTCCCTGGTGTCGTGGGGTGTACCTGGTGTATGGTAGTTTGTGTACCTGTTGGGGTGGTGCGGTTTTCCGGGTGTACTCTAGTGGTTTCCTGATTACTTATAGTGGATCCCTGGTTACTGGTAGGTTGTACCTGGTGTACGGGCAGTGGATACCGGTGTATGGATTGGTGTCCTGGTGTACTTTAGGGTGTACCGGTGTATGGTAGTGGTGCATTTGGGTGTACGGGGTAGTGGGTACCGGGCGTATGGTAGCTGTTTCCTGTGTACTGCTAGTGGGTAGCTGGGGGGTTTGGTAGGGTGTACCTTGTGTGCGGTAGTGGTGTAGGGGGTAGCGGCAGTGTCCCGTTGCCTCGTTAAAACTCCGGGTTTTCTGGTGTTTTCCCCGGTTGCCTTTCGTGCTAGAACGTTAATTTGTGTCATCAATCCTATACATACATCCCTTAGCGCCGGAACCAATCTTGGGCGGAAAACATTATATACGAGTCAAAAAAGGAGAATTAGTGTGCACTACCTAGCGAGTTTACTGCCAGAGGGGAATCATAGGCCTGTGTCCCCTGTGAAAAAAATAATAAAAAATGAACTTTTTTTCAGAGGAAAAGAAAGTCTCCCTGAAAACATTGAGTATAATATGTATAGGTTACTAAGGGCTCCCTATATATTGATGATAAAGGCTAAAGTGTCATTTGAAAAAAAAGGTGAATTTGAAAAGAAGTGATAAGCTATAGAGGCAGGTGCCGAAGTCGCCGAAAAATTACCCAGGTCAGCTGTTTTTAATAATCTTTCTGGGCCCGTATGACTCGCTATAATCTAGTGATACCAGTGAATAGCGAATACGTGTTGTAGAGCAACTAACCCGTATTTAAAGGGACTTAGTGGAGTGGGGTGCTTTCATTCGTTTTTTTTTTTCTTGAAATACCCGATAACTGTGAATTTTTATAACCTCGACCAGCGGTCGCTATACACAACGAGAAAATTTTACTCAGAAAAAGCGTCCTTCCCCCAAAATTTGCCCCATCAACTAAGGATAATATAGCATTTTTTGTGGTGGGACGGAAAAAAGAAATAGGAAACTAGATACAGCGATTGATAAACAAGGGGGGAGGTCGACCGTTCGTCATTTTAGGAGTGCCAGCAGTCACCCCGGGTCTTCAACAGCAATTATACTTTTGTACAATCAAATCACATATTACTGGGGAATAAATTTCCAGTAGATCCCTTAGTGTTAGCTCAAATCACCGACCGTAGGTTTAAAAAAGTGCCCCCTGCAGTCAATGACTGGTCCGAAAACCCGATGGTCCCAACCCCTTTACTGGCCGAACCCCTTTACTGGTCCCCAAACCCTTTATGGGCCGAACCCCGGATTTGGTTTTTAAAAGGTTTCGTTGGCCTACCTAGCAGGTTTTAATGAAAATTCAAGAGGTTTGCTAGTAGAAAATTTCAGTTTAAAACAACCATTCAAATCTTATGAACTGTGTGTAGCTGTGGGCAGTCAAACAAACGGGGTTCCCCATGCAAAAAATTGTCTTTTTTTGGAAAAATTTGGGTCAGCCCCTTGTGAGATATCCAAGAAAATAGCTACAAGCAGTATTAAAACAGGGAAGTGTTTTTGGGTATGCCCAAATGAGATAATTGTGGATAAAATCCAAGGGTTTAAAAGAGGTCAACATCAAAGTGCTTTATAAAAACCTGGAAGCTTTCTACAACAATGGGAACATAAAAAGTTGGGCTGAATGGTACTGGCCCTTTTAGTCAGAAAACTGTAAGGTGGAGATGATGTCCCCGGTGTCAGTAAATGGGGGGTGATAGTCTGTCCGGGAGCAGTAATGGTGAAGCTGGAGGTGCTGTCCTGGGGGACGTAATGGTGAAATGGGGTGCTGTCCTGGGGGGCAGTAATGGTGAAGCTGGAGATGCGTCCCGGGAGACAGTAAAGGGGAAGTGGGGGATCTGTCTGGGGAGAAGCAATGGTGAAGCTGGAGATTTTGTCCAGGAGTCGGGAATTATACCAGGAAGGAATAAATAAAAGACCCCTAGGGGAAAAGGGCCAATAGGGAAAAAAAGTGAGTAAAAATAAAATAAAACCAATATTGCAAATAGAAATCCGAGGGAAAAAGGGAAACAAAAGGGCTCCACTACAATAGTGAGGTTATTACCAAAAAAAACTGGGGGAGCTCCATTGTTGGTGGGAGGATAGAAGTAAGCGGGGGAAAAAGCACCAAAAAGGGAATAAGTCACAGAAACCCCCAAAGGGAAAAGGAAAACCCAAACCCCCGGCACATTTTATGCACCCGGGATCTGCTGGCATGGAAATCTGGAAAAACAGTGGGACGTCAACTATGACCACCCTGAAAATGCCATGCCCATATGACAAAGGAAAAAAGCAAAACCCCCTTCCGTAAGCTTTTTTCCCCCGAATGTGTACCTCCCCCTCGGAAAGACTGTGTATAACTTAAAAAGCCAGGATCCATCAAAGGGGACAAAAGATACAAACATCCAGGCCATGGAAAACCTGGGTACCCAGCCACTCAAGAGGGAGAGGTTTTGTAGGCCCGGGAAAGGAAAAAAAAAAGGCGGAAAAGGCAGAAATCGTCACCAAATCCATCATTCTGGGTGGAACCACAGTCGATGGCCCCCATCCCAAACCAACAGTACGATACTAAGCCGGAAAAAAATATCCCCCAGTACCAACAATACCCCCGTCCCAAACATTCTTCTTTGCAAATATACAGGGTCTTTTTGCCCGCAACAAACAACAAAATACCCTTTTATCCTGGATGCTTGAGAGGGAAAGGCAATTTCGCGGCTTTCACTGAGGGGCCCACTAAAGGATCACTTGGGAAAAGAAATATGGACCCCGGTTACAACCCATACGATGTTTACAGAGTGAACAGGCAAAAAGGGGGGGGGGGGGGGCCTGTACATTGCGGGAGTTTTATCCGATGTTACCTGACCCCAAAAATGACTTCGAACGGGCATAATGACTCCCCGCACTCTGCCCCAGGGCCCAATCATGGAACTCTGTGTTCATCAAGAACGCAAAAGCCCCTATCACGGCCTTTTCCATCCAGGAGGGGGAGCATGGCAGGGGGGTCGTTCCACAGTTACAAAAAAAACAGACAGCCCCACCCACAAAGGGGGCAAAAAGCACAGAAAAGAACTACAGACCAAAAACACTAACATCCCATATCAAAAAATTTTGAAGGCCCCTAGAACAAATCACCACCCATCTAGAAACCCACCCAGCTCAAAACCCCGGGGAAAAGGGTTTTAAACGGGTCGCTCCTGTCTGTCTCAACATTGGTCACTAGGGGACAGGTCCTAAATGCCTAGAAGACAAAAAGAATGCAGAGTAATTTACAGATTTTGCAAAAGCCTTCGAAAAGTGTGCCCAGGCGTAATCGACAAAATGGGCAAAAGGAAAACGGGAAAAAGTCTCGATGGTCTATTTTTTTCCTCCTAAAAGAACACAGAGAGTAAGCCTAAAACAGAGTAAAGCCGGCAGCTACGGTGAAAAGCCTGTTCCAAAAGGGCACGTACTGCTCCCATCTTTTCCCATCCTCATACCACATAGAAAAAAGGGATGTCGCCACGCACCGTTCTTCCTTTGCAGATGACCCCGAATCGCATGACAGTGTTTCCTTTGCAACACTCCCAAACTCCAGGCGGACATCAACCCAAAATCTTTCAGGGGGCGCAGAAAACAATATGAAGTTCAACGTGAAAAATTTTCAATTACTCAATTGGTAAATGAGGAAATTAAATCTTCATCAGAGTACAAAACAAATTCTGGCCACAAAATAGAGCGAAACACCAACGTCAAAGACCTAGGAGTGATATGTCGGAGGATCTCACCTTCAAGGACCATAACATTGTATCAATCGCATCTGCTAAAAAATGACAGGATGGATAATGAGAACCTTCAAAACTAGGGAGGCCAAGCCCATGATGACATCCTTCAGGTCACTTGTTCATCTAGGCTGGAATATTGCTGCACTCTAACAGCACCTTTCAAGGCAGGTGAAATTGCCGACCTAGAAAATGTACAGAGAACTTTCACGGCGCGCATAACGGAGATAAAACACCTCAATTACTGGGAGCGCTTGAGGTTTCTAAACCTGTATTCCCTGGAACGCAGGAGGGAGAGATACATGATTATATACACCTGGAAAATCCTAGAGGGACTAGTACCAAACTTGCACACGAAAATCACTCACTACGAAAGCAAAAGACTTGGCAGACGATGCACCATCCCCCCAATGAAAAAGCAGGGGTGTCACTAGCACGTTAAGGACCATACAATAAGTGTCAGGGGCCCGAGACTGTTCAACTGCCTCCCAGCACACATAAGGGGGATTACCAACAGACCCCTGGCAGTCTTCAAGCTGGCACTGGACAAGCAACTAAAGTCAGTTCCTGATCAGGCCGGGCTGTGGCTCGTACGTTGGTTTGCGTGCAGCCAGCAGCAACAGCCTGGTTGATCAGGCGCTGATCCACCAGGAGGCCTGGTCACAGACCTGGCCGGGGGCGTAAACCCCCAAAACTCTTCCAGTAAACTCCAGGTAATACGAAAGCAAAAGACTTGGCAGACGATGCTCCATCCCCCCAATGAAAAGCAGGGGTGTCACTAGCACGTTAAGGGACCATACAATAAGTGTCAGGGGCCCGAGACTGTTCAACTGCCTCCCAGCATACATAAGGGGGATTACCAACAGACCCCTGGCAGTCTTCAAGCTGGCACTGGACAAGCACCTAAAGTCAATTCCGGATCAGCCGGGCTGTGGCTCGTACGTTGGTTTGCGTGCAGCCAGCAGCAACAGCCTGGTTGATCAGGCTCTGATCCACCAGGAGGCCTGGTCACAGACCGGGCCGCGGGGGCGTTGACCCCTGGAACTCTCTCCAGGTAAACTCCATGTACTGGTAGCTGGTTTACCTGATGTGCAGGTAGTGGTGTACCTGGTGTACTGGTAGTGGTGTACCTGGTGTACTGGTAGTGTTGTACCTGGTGTACTGGTAGCTGGTTTACCCGATGTACTGTTAGTGGTGTACCTGGTGTACTGTTAGTGGTGTACCTGGTGTACTGGTAGTGGTTTACCTGGTGTACTGGTAGTGGTGTACCTGGTGTACTGGTAGTGGTGTACCTGGTGTACTGGTAGTGGTGTACCTGGTGTACTGGTAGTGGTTTACCTGGTGTACTGGTAGCTGGTTTACCTGATGTACTTTTGAAGAGGCAATCAAGGTCAGGTGAAGAGATAGTCAAGGTCAGAGGAAGAGATAGTCAAGGTCAGCTGAAGAGGTAGTCAAGGTCAGGTGAAGAGGCAGTCAAGGTCAGATGAAGAGGCAGTCAAGGTCAGGTGAAGAGATAGTCAAGGTCAGGTGAAGAGGCAGTCAAGGCCTGCTGAAGAGGTAGTCAAGGTCAGCTGAAGAGGTAGTCAAGGTCAGGTGAAGAGGCAGTCAAGGCCTGCTGAAGAGGCAGTCAAGGCCTGCTGAAGAGGTAGTCAAGATCAGGTGAAGAGGCACTCAAGGGCAGGTGAAGAGTTAGTCAAGGTCAGGTGAAGAGACACTCAAGGTCAGGTGAAGAGGTAGTCAAGGTCAGGTGAAGAGGCAGTCAAGGCATGCTGAAGAGGCAATCAAGGTCAGGTGAAGAGGTAGTCAAGGTCAGGTGAAGAGGTAGTCAAGGTCAGGTGAAGACGTAGTCAAGGTCAGGTGAAGAGGTAGTCAAGGTCAGGTTAAGCCACGTAATAAGCTTACAACAACACAGCACTGACAGGTGCCTGAAGCTTGACTAAGCTCTGAAAGTTGACTTCTCTTGAGTAACGACTCATTTAAGGTCATTTTAAGATCAGTTTAAGACAATTTTAAGAGACCTTTATTACTGAGGTCAATAAGGAAGTCATCAGTACAGAGGTCGTTAAAGAATTTGTTGTGGTCGTTACTCCATGATTGTTTGGGAGCATCAGTGTCAACTGATAATGTAAAGTGTCAATGATAATGATCAGTGTCATACTGATAATGATCAGTGTCATACTGATAATGATCAGTGTCATATTGATAATGATCAGTGTCATACTGATAATGATCAGTGTCATATTGATAATTGTCAGGTCATACTGATAATGACAGTTCATATGATAATGATCAGTGTATACTTGATAATGATCATTTGTCATACTGATAATGATCAGTGTCATATTGATAATGATAAATGTATACTTAAAAAGATCGTGTCATACTGATAATGATCATGTTATATTGAAATGACAGTGTCATACTGATAATGTCAGTGTCATATGAAAATTGGTTATTTCATGTTGTCATATACTGATAATGATCAGTTGTCATACTGAAAATGATCAGTGTCATACTGATAATGATCAGTGTCATACTGATAATGATCATTTTCATACTGATAATGATCAGTGTCATATGATAATGATCAGTGCCCATATGATAATGATCAGTGTCATACTGATAATGATCAGTGTCATATTGATAATGATCAGTGTCATACTGATAATGATCAGTGTCAAAACTGATAATGATCAGTGTCATATTGATAATGATAAATGTCATACTGATAATGATCAGTGTCATACTGATAATGATCAGTGTCATATTGATAATGATCAATGTCATACTGATAATGATCAGTGTCATACTGATAATGATCAGTGTCATACTGATAATGATCAGTGTCATATGATAATGATCAGTGTCATACTGATAATGATCAGTGTCATACTGATAATGATCAGTGTCATATTGATAATGATCATGTATCTGTAATGATCATGTCATACTGAAATGATCTGTCATACTGATAATGATTTCCAAGTTGTCATTATTGATAATGATCAGTGTCATACGGATAATGATCAGTGTCATATTGAAAGATATGTCAATTGTAATGATAAATGTCTATGATAATGATCAGTGTCATACTGATAATGATCAGTGTCATATGATAATGATCAGTGTCATATGATAATGATAAATGTCATACTGATAATATCAGTGTCATATGATAATGATCAATGTCATACTGATAATGATCAGTGTCATTGATAATGATCAGTGTCATACTGTAATGATCAGTGTATATTGATAAGATCAGTGTCATACTGATAATGATCAGTGTCATATTGATAATGATCAGTGTCATACTGATAATGATCAGTGCCCATATTGATAATGATCAGTGTAATATGATAATGATCAGTGTCATACTGATAATGATCAGTGTATATGAAATGATCATGTCATACTGATAATGATCAGTGTCATATGTTTAATGATCATGTATATTGATAATGATCAGTGTCATACTGAAATGATCGG
>NC_069440.1:552945-568822 GCF_026875155.1 Cherax quadricarinatus | reverse complement strand
TGGGTTACGGGAGAGTAGTTTTTTTCCATGCCCAGTTGGGGAAACAAGCTCTTCATCTCTTTCCTGAGCAGAAATAATTTATATAAGGCAACTCAGACATAGTAAACAGAAGTAAAAACTATTTTCACGATTTTTTTTTATATTTTATTTAAAACTAATACGGTTTAACATAAAAATAAAGAAACAGTATGGATCTCAATCAAATTTTTTTTATATTTTTATTTAAAACAACACAATACATTAAATAGATAAAAGAACACAGTATCAGTTCTTACTCAAAATTATAAATCTCATTGTCTAAATGAACACAGACGATTAACGTTGTGTTGTCACAACTGTCCCTCATCCCATATACATTACATCCAATGTAACTATGTTAAGTAAGATTACACAAGATAACATAACAATATTCATCATTATTATTATAACCAAGGAAAACCCAAACCTACAATCTGCATTATTTTTCCCCTTTGTTATTTATATATTTTTAAAATTCCACATAATCTTCAAACTCCTTTACAATACTCATTATTGCCAGTGCCGACACAGCTGACACTTCTACCCCCCCCTTTATGTACAGTCCCCATTCTAAATAACATACTTTAATTTCCCTAATGAATGGTCATTGAAAAAATTTCTACTAAAATAACTCAACCCAGCAGACTTCCAAACAAAACAGTCAGGGTCATTATAAGACATGTAGGAACGAGTTCCGGGCAATCATATATGTATACATATACGCATGCATATACACATACGTGTATGTGCATTTTATTCATAAGAACAAACTAAATCATACATAGAAATAAATCGCTAAATTGACTTGTCTGCAAATAAACTAAATATTACAATCTATGATAGAACTATACCAAAGACATTGGTTCCCCCAAACACCCTACACATACACAAAGTTAATGTTACTGATTAACACTCAATATATAATAGGACCTTCCATACAAATTAAGGGTATATAAAAAACCCCATCAAATACTTATATATTTTCGTACATAGTGCATAATGGAACATATTCAATACAATAAAAAGAGAGGTGTATGACAAGGTTTAAAAATTATCTTCAGATTAAAAAATATATAAGACATATCTCACATTATACATATAAATATAAACCTCCTATATAAAATGTTCTTATAACAATAAGGGAAAAAACCGAAAATCACATACAACTTTTGACTCTGTGATTTTACAAAAATTCATAAGGTCTACATACCCCGGAGCCCCAACGGCTCCCTACAATAAACTTTACCACATCAACTACCTTGCAAACCAATAAACCCAATACCTCACCAGGCTTCCAATCACACCAAGAGGGCGCACCACTGAAGAGACCAACCCCTTCCCTTTTCACCCCATACTCAAAACGGAGTAAACGTTCAACAGTAAGTCCACGATAATCCCTCCGGAAAACTAATTACCACCTTCCCCCATAAAATTGTTTGTTCCTACATGCTGTCCTATAAAAAACTCGCCGCCAACGCTTTTATCCTAATGTTCCCCTCCACCTCCCTCTTCCCCAAGAAACATACAAGTAATCAACTATTACATATTTTGATAGCCTTCCCACCTCTTTGGGTACCCCTTCCATATCTAACATTAAAGCCCTAAGGGGTGATATCTTTTCCCCCCCCCAATAAAAAGAAAAACCCTCTTCAACCACAATCTTACCACCTCCAATGCAGAACAAAAATATACTACATGAAAAGCCGTTTCAACTTCCCCAAAAAAAGCGCATGGACGCCTCTCTCACAAAACCCATTCGTCTTAGCACCTTTCGATGCAAAAGGGTCCCCATAAGAAATCTATATACTAATTCCCTCGCTCTTGCCGGTTATTCTTAATTTACTGAATTCCACCCATATCACCCTCCAATCGTATGTGGGATACACTGCCATCCCTTGCATTGATTCCTGACGACGACCCAACACCCACTAACCGTTTTACCTTTGAGTTTTTTAACATTGCGGACCTTTAAACAAAAACCGCAACATATCTTCACACCCCACTAAGTCCCTGCCACCCACCATTTGCGGATATTCCCCATCACCTCCCCACCCGAAGGCCCCCTTTCCCCCGCTCCCCGAATATACCTTGCTTCACATATAGCGCCCTTCACCCTAGACCCTAATGCAATCAATCCCAGTCCTCCCTGCCTTACCGCAGTCATTACTACATTTTTGGGCCCAACCACGCCCTCCCATAGCCCCACACATACCTTAAGACCTTCTTTGCATTTCCATAATATCCTGACTTTGTAATGGGTAAATTTTCCCGCCACTCCCCACACCTTACTATAAATCAGCGTATTTACCACCACAACCCTTTGATGCAAGGTTACACCCCCGGCCCTTAGACTCCTCAACCCTACTCAAAGCTCTGTCCATTACCATTTCTGAATTAACCCTTCTGCTCTCCTGTGCATCTGCCAAAAAATAAAACCCCACAAATTTTTAGCCTATCTACAGTTATCCAACCAAATCCTCCCCCAAGGTCCCTCCTCCCCAAGCGCCTACCTCCAACAACCGTGATTTCTGCTTATTAACTCTCATCCCAGTAGCATTCCCAAAAATCTCAATTACCCTTCCCACTTTTCTTAAATCTTCAATCTCATTAAGTAAAACAGTTGTATCATCTACATAAACCAACAATTATTCACACAATATCCTCCACTCTCCCCCAACCTTCCCATCCCACCATCAACCAGAACATAGAAAGGATTCTGCAATACATGAAAAAGAGTATTTGGGAGAGTGGACACCCCTGCCTTAAACCCCTTCCCCATGCTTACTGAACTACCCAACCTCATATTTTACCTGTACTCTCATTGATGAAATTTCTCATACAAAGTCCTCACCCATCCAACCACCCTCCCTCCAAAACCCATTCTCACCTTACTCTCAATCAAAAATTCCCTATCCACATAATCATAAGCTTTCTCCCAATCCAGCCCTAGAATACCTCCCTTATTACTACCCTCAAGGAAATCCCGAATACGACCATGACCTACCCGCATACTCCTCCCCGGGATACCAAAACTGCCCCCCATGATCACCGACCCATGACCTTCTTCAGTCTATTACCCAAAATTTTCGCAAAAACCTTGTAATCAGCGCACATCAAAGATATTGCACGGTAAGCACTCAACTCTCTACCCCCCCCCCTTTTTGGCACCAAAAACTATGACACCCGTACTTTGCGATATGCCCAACTTCCCATAGTTAACATATGGTCCAAAAACCTAACAAAACACTGCCTAATAAAACCCCAATGTGCCTATAAAAATCATTTGGGTTTTACCGTCTATCCGGGTTTGTTTTCCCGGTACTCATCCCGAAAATGCCCTTCCACCTCAACCTCACTTATACCAACCTCCAAACCCCCCTCTATCCTGCTCACTTAAAACGCTATGGAACCCCCCTTCAAAAAAAACCCTCCCCGGAACCCCCTCCCTCCAACTCCATTTTCTCTCTAAACCAATATCAGCATAGAGACTCATACTTTCCGTATTGGATAGGACTCGACCCATGGATACCCTCCCACCCCCGGGATTGTCTCCAATTGTAGAATGGTGGTTACACTCTGTCGGTCCCGAAATTTACGTTTAAAAAATACCCAGACGGTTTATCACCCCACAAAAAAATCCTCTAAACCCCCCCCTAACCCTAATTGCATAAACCTATCATTGTGTAATTCAGCTATTCTACTCCGCGTCTGTCCATATCATCCTTCCTACAACCTCCCCAACATAACAATCTTGCCCAAATGTCCTCCAGATAATTTTGCAACCCAAAACACCACATCGCCTCCCTCGTCCCCTAGCCTTAAAAAAATTCGCTATTCCCGGTTTTGCCTGCATTTCCCACCAAACTAACAGAATCTATCTCCCTGTTCCTAGCCTCCAAAAAGGCAACCACCAATCACTGAAAAAAGGGCCCTCTCCCCTCCTCCTTAAGAAGGGCCTTACATTTTAATTTCCATTACCCAGAATAAATACGCACCACTCCATCCACATCAAATTTTGCTATTACCGCTCTGTGATCAGAAAAACCCCACATCAAAGGTTTGCACCCTCACAACATCTATACCCTGCTTAATAAAATTCTGTTAATCGCGCTTCATATCCCCTACGGAAAGAAAAAGTATGCTCCACTAGGTAACCCCCCCCCCCCCCACCACATCAACAACCCCAATATCTCGCAATACATCCCTCAGGGACACTCAGCACACAACCCGCCCCCCTCGGTTCGACATCACCCCTCCTAATCACACAAATTCCAATCACCTCCTATTACGTTTATAGCAGGCAAACCTCTCAAGTGATACAGCAATACCTCTCTGACAAAATCTACTTTTACCCTGATTTTTACTAGTTGCTGGCATGTAAACTCCCACGAAACTAACTCAACTCTCCACCCCGACGCCATCCACCCCCACGATCCCCCCCCCCTCTTCCCAACGATGACAAAGCAAGGGGCTGGTCTCCTTTACCGCAATTGCTACCCCCCCTTTCAATTGCAAACCACTGGTTACATACATCCGATATCCTTTCACCCTTAACACACTACCAGCCCTGTGATTATGCTCTTGCAAAAGCATATGTCAACATCAAAAAACCCCCTTAAAAACCACTCCAACCAAACTTTCTTGACCCCAGTCTTAAGTCCATTAACATTAAGCGTGACACATCTGAAAATTACAGAAGGGGCGGCTTTCCCCTATGCCTCTGGGATTTACCCACTGCACTTTTCATATTACGTGTTCCTTTGCCACTCGAGTTTTCCTGTGCAGTCACCTCTCCCTCACTTTCCCAATTTGCAACTCAGGCACACCTCTACACATATGGGGTCCTCGGCTCCACAACCGCTGCCCATGACTTCTTCCCGCCTCTGCCCCGGGTAATGACCTCATCTATCTCTGATGCCGCAGTTCGTTTTCCCAGAACTCACACTTACACACATATCACCCTCAGACAAAACCTCCTGGTGTACCTCCACGGCCACCACTGCTCCCTCCCAATCTTACTCAAGTCTTCCTCAACAATTTGTTGTCCCTCCAAAGTTCCAGCTTCACATGAACTGAGGACACCTTTTGCACAGGGTTCCTCCTTCATCCAAAAAATCCTTGATCACATCTGCCAAAAACCTCCTGGGTTGAAGCTTCCTGGACGAAAGTCTCCTCAGATGTCACCTTCAACTCCCCCGACGCCCCTGGGAGAGTGACACATGTCTCCGCCGCCGCCGCCGCCGCCGCCACCTCCCGGTCGACCTCTTCGCTCCCGAGGTCATTTTCCCCCGGCCTCCCGAGGCATCAGAGCCAGGCACCAAATTACACGACTGTTGAATCACAATTGGAGTGTCGAGAATTCGAGAAGCCCGCCTCTAGGACACTGGGCTGCCCTGTGCTCATAAGAGTACATAGACGACATGTTTTTTCCCTTGCCAGCATAGTACACATAAACCTGTGTTCTACAACCGTCATCGTACATAGGATGGTATAGGCCTTGTTAAAGTCATTTTAAGGGTGTAAGAACCTTCCGGCATTCCTTATATGGACCATCCCTCCACACCCCCCATTGTTGCAGAATGCACTGTCCCATAACTTCGAAAAAACTCCCGCAGGCCATAAGCCGTAGCCTCGAAGGGTACATTCCGTACCTTCACCCCTGTGAAGTACTTAGAGACGTCATGTAACACAACATCCATCGTTGAATTTTACAAATCATGCGTTGTTCCCGGTAATGCTCGACAATTCTTGTGTAGAAATCGACTCGTAGAAATTTCACAAAGATTCTTGTTAAACCATTAAGGGCGACGCCATACAATTCCTCGTTGGGAATACCATATGTATCCCTGATGATGTTAGGGAGAAGGACGTTCATCGTATCTCCACTTAACGTACCACGAACCAGCTCTATGCAGATAGTATTCACTCTCCGTACTGTATGTTCCGCCATGTTGATATCCCAATGAGCAGCGCACGTCCTCACTACTCAATGGTTGTTGATGTACTGTGGTAGCTCGCCTGAAGACAGCAGAGGGGTGCAGAGCACAACCGCACTCCACCGTGGTCAGGCAGCGAATGCTGAAAATTAACTGACAAACGGATTGCACCTATATGCTGGCAAGATATTGCTGCCAAACATACAACAAGAACTTACGGCAAGAACATAACTAAAAAAAATACTGTCACAGGGTCATGAATTGACATATATACACATTCATTAATGCAAAACCTTGCATATATATAACTTGTACATATAACTTGACATCTGACAAAGGCTCAATACACTTGAACATAAAATATACAAAGAAGTTATGTCAGTTAAATCCCATCCTTCGCATTAATAAAAAAAACAAAACCTAACATCATAATCTTACTAGAACACCTACATATGTATCCCTAACAATACAGCTTTACATATACCAACATACGAAAAAACCAAACTGTCTAGATATGTCTGTATACCATACAGACTAAAACTTAACATCAAGAACTTAGCAATGACACCAAACCGGTATCAGGGTACAGACCATAATTATAAACTTTAAAAAGAATCGAGTCATACATATATAAAGTATTACATAACGTCTGACCCATGACAAAGGCTCAATACAATAGAAAGGGATATATATATATATATATATATACACACACCCACACACACACCCACACACACACACACACACACACACACACCCACACACACACGTACACACAAAAAGTTTCACAACATCACATTAATCAGATGCACTGTATGCACAAAGCAAAACAGTATCTAAGTATATCTCATCGTGCAAAAACTCTGCACGTAACATAAATACAAACTAAAACACACTTCATGTCGCAAATAACTTACTACTCAAGAATCATGTCATACAAGACTGATACACATCAAATTATACATAAAAAATCTACTATATTATACCTACATTCTGAAAAGTGTTATATCTAACATAATGAGACCTTGAGCTCTACATCCACACTTGGCTGCCATAAAGTCTCAATGACAACCAGGAAACCTTTCCAAACCCACATTCACAACACTCTCACGACCCCCCCCCCCAAAAGGAGGCGAGCCCGTTGTGACCCCTGACTCCCTTCAACCTATGAAAAACCCCTTCACTCACTCATTATCAATCACAGATTTACGAGAATCTTTAACGTTAGCATTCTATACCCCTCTGAGAAAGCCTGATCCCACCTCCTCCCATACAAATCTCTGTTACGACACATCGTAAGATAGAACGTTACCGCAAGAACCTTTCTTCTCTCCTCACTATCCCCTCTCCCCCTCATCACCCGACATATATATATATAATCTACCATGATATAATCTAAAGCTCTTATGACACCCTCGTCTAACCCACCCATATCTAGACTTAAAGTACGCAGAACCGACACCCCACGGCCCCCACCCTCTGTACCAACCTACTTAACCAGCACCTAACCTCCTCTAGCCCTTCACAAAAGTAAACTACATGGAACGCAGTCTCATCCCCTCCACAGATACCACACCCCCCACCCTCTACAACCTGTCTGTTTCGTAGTATCTCACCAGACGGCAGGATCCCATGCAGGAAACGAAACATCACCTCACCCTTCCGAGGGTTTAACTTCATTTTACTAAATCTAAACCAAATACTCTTCCATGCATACATGGGGAACAAACCCTCAACTGGGATAACGCACCTACCTACAAGTAACCTACACAAAACCCTTATACGAGCCTTTCTCAGTTCCTTAACCAACATCACAGCCCTCAAAACGATTTCGCATTCCCTCAACTCCATTCCTCGATACCACATACCCAGCCTGTCGTGTATCATTCCCAACTGCCCCGCGTTCACACCCTCACGCAACACTTCCCATTTAATAAACACACATTTAGCCCTCCGTCTCAAATCCATCAACCCCAACCCACCTGACTTACAGGTAACATTACAACTTCCCTCCGTAACCAATCACAACGTGAACCCCACAAAAATTTGTACACCCGTCTTAGAATCCCCGGAATCGCTGTCCCTGTATTGGGAACACAGCTGCAACATGCCAAATCTACTATTACAATAAAATGTTTACGACTATCACTCGCTGTATAAGAGTTAGGTGCTGGGGTCTCAGAACACCTAGACGTCCCACGATCCTTTCCAATAACCTATCCGAGTTTTCCTCCCGCGCCGCAACCATGTCATCCTTATAAATAATACCACAAATCTTTAAAGACATCGCCCATTCTTTAACAACATTACATCTCCCCCCCACACCCCACACCCCCCACTATTTACCTGCATACCCGTGGCACTTCCAAATAATTGCACAACCTCGTCCAACACTCCCATTGACATCCCTTCACGAATGAGCACAGTGGTGTCGTCAACGTATCCAATTAAACCCGGCCAGGCCCTCCCACCCCCCACACTTCCCTCACACGGCGTACATAAGCTGCGGTCAACCATTCTATAAAAGGGGTCCTGGAAACACGCAAACAATATTTGGGACATGGGGCATCCCTGTCTAAGGCCTCTACCCATTGCAATATCCCTCCCCATACACCCATTAATCTGTATCCTCATTTTCGCCCCCTTGTATAGCGTATTTACCCACTCGACTATTTCCTCCCCAAAACCCTGTCTCCTAAGTATAACCTGCAAAGCTCCCCTTTCCACTCTATCATATGCTCCCTGCCAATCTAGAGCCAGCAAAGCCGCCCCTTCACCCCCACCTTAGCTTCCACAAAACTTCTCAGTATCCATGTCCTTCAATCATCGACCTTCCCGGCAACCCAAACTGAGATTTTGACACGACCCTTCCCACAACACATTTGAACCTATTACCTAAAATTTTTGCGAACACCTTATAGTCTGCACACAGCAGTGATATGGCTCGGTACTCCCGAAGGGTGGGCTGCCCCTGACCTTCGGGACCAACACTACAACTGCTGTTACCTGCTTCTCCCCCAACGTACCCTTCTCCTTCATACGATTAAATAACCTAACTATAAATCCCCTTATTAACGTCCATTGTTGTAAATAAAATTCTACTGGGAGACCGTCAATACCCTTTTCACGAATTAGTTAACGCAGTTTATAACGATGAATGCGAGTGGTTGACAAAATTAATTGCTGGTAATTTCTGTGAATCTATATAATTGTAGATTTATGAATGTAGACATGAATTTTTTTTTTTTTTATTTAAAACAACACAATACATTAAATTGATAAAAGAACACAGTATCAGTTCTTACACAAAATTACAAATTTCATTGTCTAAATGCACACAGACGATTAACGTTGTGTTGTCACAAACTGTCCCTCATCCCCTATACATTATATCCCATGTTACTATGTTAAGTAAGATTACACAAGATGACATAATATTCATCATTATTATTATTATAGCCAAAGATGACCCCAAAACTACAATCTGCATTATTTTTTCCACTTTGTTATTTATATATCCTTCATACAGAATCCTTACAAATGACAAAACTGATTCTGTAACACTCTTAAATTTATATTTCCATACACTTGTCACGATTACCGTTAATTTTGATAGATCTGATCCTGACAGAAATTTTTTTACTAATCTTGCCCCTTCACCCCGAAGCAAAGAAACTAATTTTCACCAACAGATTGGGATATATATAAACTTTTACTAGAGTTCATCAAATGTTACATTGCTATTTTGACAATGGAGTGTATCACACCCCTAAAGAATGTACATTTATTATATTTCCCTAATAAAAAAAAACAGAAATTATATACATGAGAGTTGTTTAATAACCACTAACTTGTTTATCTGATATATTATGAACTCACCCATAAAGATAAATTAACCCTAGTCACCAGTTTACTGTACATTGTATCATGTTTTCATCATAATAACTCCAAACACAGGGAGCTTTCTTATCGTTGAGAAAATTGCATTCATACACCACACATACATTTACACACATGCACCTCCATACCCAGAGCCATTCACACTTGAACACCCAGGTGTTCTTGTGCCATCCCTGCACCAACTAAACGTTGAACCATTACATTCACACTTGAACACCCAGGTGTTCTTGTGCCATCCCTGCAGCAAACTAAACGTTGCACCATTACATTCACACTTGAACCCAGGTGTTCTTGTGCCATCCCTGCAGCAACTAAACGTTGACCATTACATTCACACTTGAACACCCAGGTGTTCTTGTGCCATCCCTGCACCAACTAACGTTGCAACCATTACATTCACACTTGAACACCCAGGTGTTCTTGTTGCCATCCTGCACCAACTAAACGTTGCACCATTACATTCACACTTGAACACCCAGGTTGTTCTTGTGCCATCCCTGCAGCCAACTAAACGTTGCACCATTACATTCACACTTGAACACCCAGGTGTTCTTGTGCCATCCCTGCAGCAACTAAACGTTGCACCATTACATTCACACTTGAACACCCAGGTGTTCTTGTGCCATCCCTGCACCAACTAAACGTTGTACCATTACATTCACACTTGAACACCCAGGTGTTCTTGTGCATCCCTGCACAACTAAACGTTGCAACCATTACATTCACACTTCAACACCCAGGTGTTCTTGTACCATCCCTGCATCAACTAAAAGTTGCACCATTACATTCACACTTGAACACCCCGGTGTTCTTGTGCCATCCCTGCAGCAACTAAACGTTGCACCATTACATTCACACTTGAACACCCAGGTGTTCTTGTGCCATCCCTCAGCTTAATAAACGTTGCACCATACATTCACACCTTGAACACCCAGGTGTTCTTGTGCCATCCCTGCACCAATAAACGTCTGCACCATGCCATTCACACTGAACACCCAGGTGTTCTTGTTTGCCATCCTGCAGCAACTAAACGTCTGCACCATTTCATTCACACTTGAACTCCCAGGTGGTCTTGTGCCATCCCTGCAGCAAACTAAACGTCTTGCTCCATACATTCTCACTTGAAAACCACCCCGGTGTTCTTGTGGCATCCCCTGCACCAAACTAAACGTTGCACCATTACATTCACACTTGAAACTCCCAGGTGTTTCTTGTGCCATTCCCCTGACACCAACTAAACGTTGCACATTGCACAAAAGTTAAAAAACATCTAAGTGAATACAAATTTTATATATTCATCTATAAAACAGTGTAACAGAAACAACACAACACTTGTTATTCGTAATTGTTTTGTGGCATAATACTTACTTTTACCATCATCCATCAGATGTTACATTACTAATTTGACACAGAGAGTGTCCTCCACTCAAAAAAAAAATCACAAAATTTACTGTATACATTGAAGTTTTAGAACCACGAAATCGTTCATCTGATTATTTTGATCTAAGCAGAAAGTTAAATTAACCCTGAACACTCATTTACCTAAATATCTTGATTTACTCATTAATAACGCCACACACCTGGGCTTTCCTATCTTATAGAACATACTTTTAACACAAACACTACATTCACAACATTCACCTCCATACCCAATGCAATTCACACGTGCACACAGTTTTAAGTGTTCCATTCCTACAACAGCAACCGGAATCAGACTAGTTACCACCCTTCCATAATCCGTTATTACACTACATACATCCAACCTTGTCATTCGCTAAAACCATTCCCCATACACGCCTCACTCTGAAAACCTGAAAACCCGACTACCAAAGAATACCATTCCCCTCTCCCATGGTTATCACATGTACCAATTGCTGGAGACGTCTGACTTGTAATCTCTCTGTAGTTCTCTGGAAAACAAGCTCCCCACTGGCACTCCCTTAAATAAGTTTTTGTTCTACGAGCTGTCCTGTATATACGCGCTTGCATTGCCTTAATTCGATTCCTACCCCAGCATCTATCATTCCAGGATATATCAGAAAATCCACTACCACTTACTTAATCGCCCTTTTTACCTCCGTGATACCCTTTTACCTCTAAGTTAAGCTCGTTAGGGTCCTACATTACCACCACCTAACAGTCGAGAAACCCTCGCAACCACGTTTCGTACCTCCCTCAATTCTCACAAAAAATAAAGCATGAAATGCCGTTTCCAGCTCACCACACTGACTGCTGGACGGTTCCCTCACAAACCCATTAAACTCAAACTGCTTTGAAGCTAGGATCCCCATCATGATCCTTTATACCAACTCAAGTACCCTGGCATTAACCTGAGGCCTCCTGAAGTCTTCCCCATTTCGTCCCCCAACTACAATGGATAGACCGTTACGCCTGCAGGATTTTCCTTCCTCCCACTCAATGATAGCAAACGCCCCACTTTAAGTCGCTCATCTTCCTGTAACTCCAATAGGTATAACCACTCTGCATTTCCTCACATTCAATTAACTCTCTTTACCTCCCCATCTCGCACATCCCCATCACTCACACGCGCACCCCACTCTTACCCTCTTTCCTCCTCCAAAGTCCCTAACGAATGACTGTTCTTACTATATAGCTTTTCACCTCGGCCCCAGTGCTTAAAAAGACCCAACCCCCTCTGTACATTCGACATCCACACTTCCTTGCTCGCCATGCTCCTCCGATAACCACACATAATAGTAGGCACGTCTCTGTATTTCTTGTATTCCTGTGTTTCTCAAAGGTAACTCCGCTTATTCCCCAAAACCTTACTGGAAACCAGCGAAATTAAACTATTACCGCCTCTGCTGTAATGTGACATTCTCCCGCCCGTAACCCCTTAATCTACTCATACTTTCTCCAACCCTCTCTGAATTTACCTGCCTTAGCTCTCCTGGCGCATTCGCCATGTATATAAACTTCACAAATCTTCAAATTATCTCACCAATGCCCACCCAAACTCCAACCCCTAAGCCCACCCCCCAGCCAAGCCACCCACCTCCGTAACCGATTTCGCCCTTATTTACTCTCATTCCGAACACCTCCACAAAATCCAAACACCATCCCCACCATACACAATTCCTCCATCCCCTTCTATCAGGATAGTGGTATCATCACATACCCACAATGCTGGCGCCCTCCCTACTCCCCATTCTTAAAGCTCACACCCCCTCAACGAGCCATAGAACGGATGTTGCATGCACGCAAAAAGAATTTGTGAAGAGGGCACCCTGCCGTTATCCCTCCTCCATTTTTACCAGCCTTCCAATCTGCCGTACCATAGCGCTGAGTATAGCGTTTCAAACCCACCTCGCCACTCCAGTCCAAAAAACCCAGACGAACAAACAAGGGCCCTCAAAAGAATTTTCTTATTCACACAGTCATATGCATTCATTTTTTATTTCCCATTCATTCTACCCAAAAGTCCTCCCCCTCGCATTCCCTCCAAAATGTCCCTTTGCGCCCATGCCCAACTCTCATACTTCGTTCCCGGTATTACCCATCTGTCCCCTTGTAACAACCGCACCAATAACCTTCTTCATCCTATTACCTAATATCTTTGCAAAAATCTTGTTGTCAGAACACATTAGTGAGATAGCTCTATACGCACTCAATTATAACACTCCCCACTTGCTTTTTCCGAACCTACACACCACTCCAATACTTTGTGGACCCTGAACTTAGATTGCCCTCCCGCAGATTACAATCATGACCTCCACCAGACAAGTCTTATATGCTCCCAATGAATTCTGTAAAAATCTTTGAAATCCCACGATGCCCGGCGCTTTTCCACGAGTACTCTTGTTAAAACTGCCTCCCCTCAAACTTCCCCCACATAATCACTCTCCCTTTCTCCATCCCCTCCACTTCTTTCTGCCTTACCCCCCCACCTCCAACACTTCCTCAAAAGCAGCGCCTCCCACCCCCCTTTTCCATTTTCTCTCGAAACCAGAAATCTGTATAAATTCTCTGCCTTCTGTAGTAGTAAGCACCTGTCCTTATGATATCCACCATTATCCTCACTCAACCTCTAATTGCCATAATGTTGACTCCTTCTGCCTTACCTAAAACGTCTTTAAAACACTTACCGAAGGTTTATCCCCCACAAACAGACCTCCAATCCTGCCCTCTCACGCACAGCATCAAATCTGTCTTGTGTATATCTCCGCCAGTATACATCTAAGTTGCTCCACGGTCTCCCATATGCGTCCCCACTTCCTCCTCATAACACTCGTTCAGTGACATTCAAAATAATTCTCTGTAACCATACCTCAACCTGGACTCTTCCCGTCCCCTATTTTTAAAGAATTCAGCAATACCCGGCTTAGCTCGCTTTCTCCCACCATTCCAAGACACACGACCCCACATCCCTTGATCCCCAAAAAGAGTGCCACCAATCCCCAAAAGCCTCATTCACCCCCTCCCCCTTCACAAGTCTCGCAATTTAATTTCCAATAACCAGTGTGTATCCTAACCATACCCTCCCAATCAAGATCCGCAATAACCGCCCTGTGGTCCGAAAACCCACATCGAAGGTCCTAACTCCCAGAACTCTTATTGCCTCCGTAGCATAGAGCCTATCCAGACGTGCAGCATAACCCCTTCGTACAAATGTATACTCAATCCTCCAACCACCCCTCCCCACTACATCTAAAACTCCCACATCCCCCAACACATTGCGTAAAAACCCCAACACACACCCCGCCCCCCTCGGTTCCACATCACCCTGTCGTATGACACAATTCCAATCTCCACCTATCACAGTAACTAAAGGCAATCCCCTCAAATAAAAAAGCAAAACATCCCTCACGAAAGTTACCTTAACTGCTGCATTTCCATCCGCCGGCATGTATACTCCTATAAAACAAACCCTTGTCTCACCCCACTCTCCCTCTACCGCACCACCTTCCACCCCCACCCTCCTCCCACCCCAACACACGCAAGGGACTGGTTTCCTTCACAGCCACAGCAACCCCCCCTTTTAACCTCACCGATCCACTCACATATAACTTATAACCCTTCAAGCGCAACTCACATCCAAACTTGTAATTATGCTCCTGTATGAAACATATATCCACATCAAATCTCCTTAAAAACCATTCCATCCACACTCTCTTAATCTCAGCTCTCAGGCCGTTAACATTAATGGTGACCACCTTGAATTATTACAATAAAGGCGGCTTTCCCCGCCGCTTTTGAAGGTTGCTTGAAAGACGTGGTTGTTGACTATAGCCACGTTTGTCACTTGGTCTATCCAGACCTCCGTTTCCCCCCTTTTCCTTCGACCTTGCAGCACCACAGAACCGGTGCCACCATTCCCCGGTAGCTCTAGCCCAGTCTTCCAAGGTTTCTTTCCAGATCTCTGCCCTGGCGTTAAGACATCTTCCATATCAGACGTCCCAGCTGCTCGCTTACGTGTGCCACCTCCACACGTTGCCTCAGCATCCATGTCCTCCTGGTGCACCTCAACCTCCACCGTGTGCTGCTTACTCTCGTTGCACAAGGTTTCTCACACTTTTGTGCAGCTGCTACCCCCTCCAATACCCTCCCCGTCCTTCTCCCCTTCCTGACTGTCTTCCACCTCCCCCAAAAGTCTTTCAAGACCTCGTCCAACAGACCATCCTGTTGTAAGTCACTTCTGTCAACAGTCTCATCCGTAGATGGTCGCTCAGACACAGTTCCCACAGGTAACGTGTCGCACGCTCCCATCTCCGACTCCGCTTTGTCTACTTCTTCACTCCAACTTCCAGACGCCTGTCTTGCAGCTTCACCTGTCTCAGGTGCCAAGGAGAGCAGCTGTCGTTCCACAGTTGTTGGCACCTGTTCCCTCCGTCCCTGCCTTTGATGACATTGGGCCGCCATATGGTCATAAGACCCGCACAGCCTACATGTCCGACGCTGTCCTGCATAATATACATAAACCTGTGTTCTGAACTCTTCCATCAGAACGTACGATGTATAGGTTGTCTCAATGTCATCTTCAATGTGAAAGACCCCCTGCAGCC
>NC_069440.1:531424-552445 GCF_026875155.1 Cherax quadricarinatus | reverse complement strand
TCAAACCCCCAAAACCGGGGCTTTGTTGTTGAACAAAAAAGGGGTAGCCCTTGTTTTTTCGGATTTAAAAAGTTTTGGCAAGTTCTAAAATCCCCCACATAAGGCGAAGTTAACCCTTTTGAAACCTGTTTTCGGGTAAGTACATACGCTTAGGCTGTCGTTGTCTCCGGGTAAGCAATACGCTGGGGCTGTCTGTTGTCCCTCGGTAAGCACAACTGCTAGGCTGTCTGTTGCCCGGGGTTTACACATACTAACAGGTTAATAGCGAAATTCGGTTAGCATGTTGAAACCCCCAAACGTTTCATTTTTTCCCTTAGCTTCGTTTTCCGCTTCATTAAAACCCTCTATAAATTTGTAACTAATTCTTGTTCCTCACTTAATGGTCCATGTAAAAAGAACTTAGCTGGCCGCTCACTTCAATAACATTTTTCTTCCTGTTAACAATTAATATCTTAGAAATTACAACTTGTGAGGTGATCGAAAGGGTCGAAGACGATTAACCAACCTGTTTGTAGCACGATTTCGTAATACCTGTTCACTGAGCCACTTCGTAAAATCAATAATTTTAATGTTTTATGGCCTTAAGAGACCAGATTTGTAAAAAAAACGCAAGTAATTATGGACATTGTCCTCTTCGTTTCCCGGGGCCGAGTGGACGTGCTGCGCAGGCGCTCACGATTCAGTTGATTTTCTGCGCAGTTTACCTGTTGGGGCCAATCAAAAGGGCGGACAGACATGGACGCAGGTGAATACTGTCTGTGTGGGCTGGTACGGGGTGCCCTGAGTAGTTCTACAATGCGGGGTGCTGCTGCCAATATTATCCGCGATGTATATGGCATACCGAACGACGAGTTGTATGGTGTAGCATGAATGGAGTGTACCAGGATCTTCATAAAGTTCAAGAGTGCTGGGTTTTACTCCAGCATAGTCCGAACGCTTTTTCAAGAAAAGAGGATGACCGTTAATTCTGCAGTGGAGGTCTGCCTACATGACGTATCAAGCTATGTAACGTGGGTAAAGGTGAGAAATGTCCCCTTTGCGGCCTTGGAATATGATGTTGTGGAGGTATTCCGTAGGTATGGCAAGATCCATTCGGCACAGTTGGGGAGTTGGAAGGATGGGCCTTATATGGGGCTGCCAGAGGGGTCTTTCACATTGAAGATGACATTGAGACAACCTATACCATTATGTATATTATGCAGGACAGCGTCGGACATGTAGGCTGTGCGGATCTTATGACCATATGGCGGCCCAATGTCATCAAGGGAGGGGCGGAGGAACAGGTGCCAACAACTGTGGAACGACAGCTGCTCTCCTTGGCACCTGCGACAGGTGAAGCTGCAAGACAGGCGTCTGGAAGTTGGAGTGAAGAAGTAGACAGAGCGGAGTCGGAGATGGGAGCGTGCGACACGTTACCTGTGGGAACTGTGTCTGAGCGACCATCTACGGATGAGACTGTTGACAGAAGTGACTTACAACAGGATGGTCTGTTGGACGAGGTCTTGAAAGACTTCTTGGGGAAGGTGGAAGACAGTCAGGAAGGGGAAAGGACGGAGGGGATTGGAGGGGTGAGCAGCTGCACAAAAGTGTGAGAACACCTTGTGCAACGAGAGTAAGCAGCACACCCGGGGGAGGTTTAAGGTGCACCAGAGGACATGGGTGCTAGGCAACGTGGGAGGTGGGACACGTAAGCGAGCAGCTGGGACGTCTGGATATGGAAGATGTCTTAAAAGCCAGGGCAGAGATCGGGAAAAAACCTTGGAAGACTGGGGTAGAGCTAACCGGGAAAAGGGGGCACCGGTTCTGTGGTGCTGCAAGGGCGAAGGAAAAAGGGGGGGAAAAGGAGGTCTGGATAGACCAAGTGACAAACGTGGCTATAGTCAACAACCACGTCTTTCAAGCAACCTTCAAAAGCGGCGGGAAAGCCGCCTTTATTGTAATAATTCAAGGTGGTCACCATTAATGTTAACGGCCTGAGAGCTGAATTAAGAGAGTGTGGATGGAATGGTTTTTAAGGAGATTTGATGTGGATATATGTTTCATACAGGAGCATAATTACAAGTTTGGATGTGAGTTGCGCTTGAAGGGTTATAAGTTATATGTGAGTGGATCGGTGAGGTTAAAAGGGGGTTGCTGTGGCTGTGAAGGAAACCAGTCCCTTGCGTGTGTTGGGGTGGGAGGAGGGTGGGGGTGGAAGGGTGGTGCGGGTAGAGGAGAGTTGGGTGAGACAAGGGTTTGTTTTATAGAGTATACATGCCGGCGGATGGAAATGCAGCAGTTAAGGTAACTTTCGTGAGGGATGTTTTGCTTTTTTATTTGAGGGATTGCCTTTAGTTACTGTGATAGGAGGAGATTGGAATTGTGTCATACGACAGGGTGATGTGGAACCGAGGGGGGCGGTGTGTGTTTGGGGTTTTTACGCAATGTGTTGGGGATGTGGGAGTTTTAGATGTAGTGGGAGGGGTGGTTGGAGGATTGAGTATACATTTGTACGAAGGGTTATGCTGCACGTCTGGATAGGCTCTATGCTACGGAGGCAATAAGAGTTCTGGGAGTTAGGACCTTCGATGTGGGGTTTTCGGACCACAGGGCGGTTATTGCGGATCTTGATTGGGAGGGTATGTTAGGATACACACTGGTTATTGGAAATTAAATGCGAGACTTGTGAAGGGGAGGGGGTGAATGAGCTTTTGGGGATTGGTGGCACTCTTTTTTGGGATCAAGGGATGTGGGGTCGTGTGTCTGGAATGGTGGAGAAGCGAGCTAAGCCGGGTATTGCTGGATTCTTTAAAAATAGGGACGGGAAGAGGCCAGGTGGAGGTATGGGTTACAGAATTATTTGGAATGTCAGCTGAACGAGTGTTATGAGGAGGAAGTGGGGAAGCATATGGGACCGTGGAGCAACTTAGAGTAGACTGGCGGAGATACACAATGACAGATTTGATGCTGTGCGTGTGAGGGCATGATTGGAGGCTGTATTGTGGGGGGATAAACCTCGGAAGTGTTTTAAGACGTTTTAGGGTAAGGCAGAAGGAGTCAACTATTTTGACAATTAGAGGTTAGTGAGGATATGGGTGGATATCATAAGGGACAGGTGCTTACTACTACAGAAGGCATGAGTAATTATACTGAATTCTGGTTTCGAGAGAAATGGAGAAAAGGGGGGAGGCGATGCTTTTGAGGAAGTGTTGGAGGGGGGTGTGGGTTAGGGCAGAAAGAAGTGGAGGGGATGGAGATGGAAGGAGCGATTAGTGTGGGGGAAGTTGAGAGGCAGTGTTTAACATGAGTACTGGAAAAGCACCGGGCATCGATGGGATTTCAAATGATTTTTACGGAGTTCATTGGAGCATATTAAGACTTGTCTGGTGGAGGTCATGAATTGTATGCTGCGGGAGGGCAAGCTAAGTCAGACACAAAGTATTGGAGTGGTGGTGTTGGTTCGGAAAAAGCAAGTGGGAAGTGTTTTAAGTGCGTATAGAGCTATCTCACTAATGTGTTCTGACTACAAGATTTTTGCAAAGATATTAGGTAATAGGATGAAGAAGGTAATTGGTGCGGTTGTACATAGGGGACAGATGGGTATACCGGGACGAAGTATGAAAGTTGGGCATGGCGCATAAGGGACTTTTTGGAGGTTGCAGGGGGAGGACTTTTGGGTATTGATTGGGAGAATGCATATGACTGTGTGAATAGAAAATTTTTGAGGCTTGTTTGTTGCGTCTGGGGTTTGGACTGGAGTGGCGAGGTGGGTTGATACGCTATACTCAGCGGCTATGGTACGGTCCAAGTTAATGGCAGATTGGGAAGGCTGGTTAAAATGGAGAGGGGATTACGGCAGGGTGCCCTCTTTCACAAATTCTGTTTGCGTGCATGCAACATCCGTTTCTATGGGCTCGTTGAGGGGTGGGAGCTTTAAATGGGGAGAGGGAAGGGGGCTCAGGCATTGTGGGGTATGTGGATGATACCACTATCCTGATAGAAGGGGTGGAGGAATTGCATATGGTGGGGAGGGTGTTGGGGATTTTTGGGAGGTGTCGGAATGAGAGTAAATAGGGCGAAATCGTGTTTACTGTAGAGTGGGTGCTTGGGTGGGGGGGGGCTTGGGGTTGGAGTTTGGGTGGCAGTGGTGGATAATTTGAAGATTTGTGGAGTTTTATACATGGCGAATGCGCAGGAGGCTAGGCAGGTAAATTCAGAGAGGGTAGTGGAGAAAGTAGTGAGTAGAATAAGGGTTTACGGGCGGAGATGTCACATTACAGCAGAGGGCGTAATAGTTAATTCGCTGGTTTTACAGTAAGGTTTGGGGTATAGCGGAAGTGTATCCTTGAGAACACAGGACGTACAAGAAATACAGAGACGTGCTCTACGTTATGTTTGGGGTTTTGGAGAGCATGGCTGAGCAAGGAAGTGGTGATGTCGAATGTACGCAGAGGGGGTGTGGTCTTTTAGCACTGGGACCGAGGTGAAAGCGATATATGTAAAACAGTCATTCGTTAGGGCTGGAGGGGAAAGAGGGTAAGAGTGGGGAAGGTGATGGGGATGTGCGGAGATGGTGGGGAGGTAAAGAGTTAATTGAATGTGAGGATATGCTGAGGGTTTGTTATTGGTTAAAGATGTTGAGCGACTTAAAGTGGGCGTTTGGTATCATTGAGTGGAGGAAGGAAATCCTGCAGGGCGTATCGGTCTATCCATTGTATGATTGGGGACGATATGGGAAGACTCGGAGGCTCAGGTTAATGCCTAGGGTACGTGAGTTGGTATACAGATTCATGATGGGGATCCTAGCTTCAAAAGCAGTTTTGAGTTTAATGGGTTTGGTGAGGGAACCGTCCTGCAGTCATGTGGTGAGCTGAAACGGCATTTCATGCAGTTTATTTTTGTGAAGAATTGAGGAGGTACGGATGTGGTTGGCGAGGGTTTTTCGTCTGTTAGGTGGGGGTAATGTAGAGACCCTGCGAGCTTTAACATTAGAGGTAAAAGGGGTATCACGGGAGGTAAAAAGGCGATTATGTATGTGGTAGTGGATTTTCTGTATATTTCCTGGGAATGAGAGATGCTGGGGGTAGATTCGAATTAAGGCAATTGCACGCATATATACAGGATTGCTCGTAGGAACAAACTTATTTATGGGAGTCAGTGGGGAGCTTGTTTTCCAGAGAACTACAGAGAGATTACAGTCAGTCCGTCTCCAGCAATTGGTACAGTGATAACCATGTAGGGACTGGTATTCTTTGGTAGTCGGGTTTTCAGGGGTTTTCAGTGGTGGTGGCGTATATGGAATGGTTTTAGCGAATGACAAGGTGGATGGTATGTAGTGTAATGGATTATGGTTTGGGTGGTAACTAGTCTGAATTCCGGTTGCTGTTGTAGGAATGGAACACGTAAAACGTGTGCACGTATGAATTGCTTTGGGTATGGAGTGAATGTGTGTGAATGTAGTGTTTGTGTTAAAAGTAATGTATTATAAGATAGGAAAACTCCCGGTGTGTGGCGTTATTATGAGGAAATCAAGATATGTTAGGTAAAATGATGTTCAGGTTAATTTAACTTTCTGGCTTAGATCATAATATATCAGATGAACGATTTCGTGGTTCTTAAATTTTCATGTACAGTAATTTTTTTTTTTTTTTTTTTTTTTTTTTTTTTTTTTTTTTTTTTTTTTTTTTTTTTTTTTTTTTTTGAGTGGTGAGAGACTCCTGTGTCAAATTAGTAATGTATCATCTGATGGATGATGGTAAAAGTTTGTATATATGCCACAAACATTACGAATAACAATGTTGTGTTGTTTCTGTGTACACAGTTTATAGATAATATTAAAATTTGTATTCACTTAGCGTGTTTTTTAACTTTTGTGTTATGGTTCAACGTTTAGTTGCTGCAGGGATGGCACAAGATCACCTGGGTGTTCAAGTGTGAATGGCTCTGGGTATGGAGGTGCATGTGTGTAAATGTAGTGTGTGGTGTATGAATGCAATTTTCTCAACGATAAGAAGGCTCCCTGTGTTTGGAGTTATTATGAGGAAAACATGATACAATGTACAGTAAACTGGTGACTAGGGTTAATTTATCTTTATGGCTGAGTTCATAATATATCAGATAAACAAGTTAGTGGTTATTAAACAACTCTCATGTATAGTAAATTTCTGTTTTTTTTTTTAGGAAATATAATAATGTACATTCTTTAGGGGTGGTGATACACTCCATTGTCAAAATAGCAATGTAACATTTGATGAACTCTAGTACAAGTTTGTATATATCCCAATCTGTTGGTGATATTAGTTTCTTTGCTTCGGGGTGAAGGGGGAAGATTAGTAAAATTTTTCTGTCAGGATCAGATCTATCAAAATTAACGGTAATCGTGACGAGTGTATGGAAATATAAAATTAACAATGTTACAGAATCAGTTATGTCATTTGTAAGGATTCTGTATGAAGGATATATAAATAACAAAGTGGAAAAAATAATGCAGATTGTAGTTTTGGGATCATCTTTGGCTATAATAATAATAATGATGAATATTATGTCATCTTGTGTAATCTTACTTAACATAGTAACATGGGATATAATGTATAGGGGATGAGGGACAGTTTGTGACAACACAACGTTAATCGTCTGTGTTCATTTAGACAATGAAATTTGTAATTTTGTGTAAGAACTGATACTGTGTTCTTTTATCTATTTAATGTATTGTGTTGTTTTAAATAAAATAAAAAAAAATTATGGACAAGGTATATTATAATGGAAAAATTAATATTATTAGAAGAACCATTTCGATCAGGTTAGTAATGAGAGGTAATGAGGAATTGATTAAACAGTTATAAGTATGGGGATTTAAACCCATAAGCCCTTTTTTCCACGAGACCTTTATTACTTGGGGTGTAGGCGACTTCTGCGTTTTTTCAAGAGTTGACAAAAATAAAACCCATCTTGGCAACATTTCAAGCGCATATAAAAAGAGCGTTGACCTCTTAAAAAACTGAAAAATTTAACATGTTCTAAAAATTTTAACACGATTATTTTGGGGTCACAGCTTTTTTTACCTGAGTCCCTTTTTCCAAATTTTATCTTATCTTGAAAAATTAGACAATTTTGCCAGCCTTTCAATAAAACATTTTTTACTGACTGTTTAAAATTTTTGTGATCCATTGCAAGTTTGAGTTTAAAGGGGAAATATTACACTCAAAACAGGAATGGCTATGGAAATCCTTTTCCCTAAATATTAAGCAATTTATATAATTTCTTTGAGACCAAGTTGTTGAAAGATATCCTGCCCCGTAAAGCAATGTTTCAAAATGTAGAGACTTTTTGTATCTTTGGCCAATTTTAAAGCCAGAACTTTTTAAATAGATTAATTTTCCTGTTTTCAAAATTGAAGAGAAAAGGGGCCCCTTTCCAAAATTCACAAGAAAATTTTTCACGGCCCCGAAATCCAATCACTCAACGAAATGAAAACTTTTAAAAAGTTCAAAAATCTGAAGTTTTTTTTTTTAACGGGTGTTACGGGTGCCATGAGTGAGTTCCTTTACAAAATGAAAAAAATCAGTTCATTGCTCAGTTGTTTTTAGAATCAAAAGTGGGGGTATCAGGGGACAGACGTTTTGTTGTGTCTTGAGGCTTGGGACAAGGTACGCAGTGCCTAACCACCGACCACAAGACAATACCTTTTAAACATTGAAAAAAAATCTCTCGCGGTCGATGCAGCAGGGAGGAAGAAATACAAACAAAACCTCCCTGAATGCGGCTGCTTTGGATCAAAACGTCTAGCGTTAGCTAGGCCCCAAGGTATTGTCCAGGGGGGTACCGTGGTTAGAGCACTGCTACCTTTGTCCCAAGGGGTTCATAGGTTCGAATCTCCTTCGACCAGGGTTTTAGTATTTTGAATTTTTCGCCTGTTCGTAAACCTAAAATATATATATATATATTATATAAATATATAATATATAAAATTTTAATAAATATAATATAATGGTCCCAAAAGTAAAACTGGTCAATTAGCAAGAACCATAAAAATTAATTTCTTTCTAAAATTTTTTCTTTTAACTTTAAAGAATATATTTTTCATTAATTTAATGTAAAAATTTTTAATTTGCACCAAAAGAATCTTAGAAAACTTACCTAACCTTTTTATAACAAGAGAAATTTATTTTAGCCTACCCCAACAAAATATTTTTTTAGATTTTTTACATAATTTAATACAAACAAACACAGTAAAATATAATTTTTTTCCCGTTGGTTTCAGATGTTTTTGGCGAAATTATTGCATACACAAATTTTCACTTGTCCTTAAAGGGCCAAACTTGCTATTTAAGCCAAATCGCAAATTCTGCCTATTCGGGCCCACATTTTAATATATTATTTTATAAAAAAATTTAAATAAAATATATAAATAATATATTAAAAATAATATAAAATATAAATATTAATATATAAATATAAAATATATATATAATATTATTAAATATATATAATATAATTTATAAAATATATAAAATTTTAAATAAATTAATAATTTTAAACTATATAATATAATATCATATATTATATACATAAAATATAACAATATAATATATAAACATATAATATATACATATAAATAAATATATAATAATATATATTACATATAAAAATAACATATAAAATTATTTTAAAAATTTTAATTAAAAATAATATATATTACATAAATATAATAATACAAATATATATATACATAAAAATATATAAATATATAATTAAAAATATAAAAAAATTTTAAAAACTAATATACTTATTAATACATATATAACTATAATAAATAATACATATATAAAACATATTATAAACATATATAAATAAAACAAATCATAATATATATAATAACAAAAATAATATATTACATATAAAAATAATAAAAAATAAAATAAAATAATATAAAAAATATAAAATATATAATTTTAAAATTTTATATTATATAAAAATTTATTCATATTTATATTTTAATTTAAATATAAATACCCTATTAAAAAAATAATTTTTTAAAAAGAGGCCTTTTGTAAAATTTAAAAAGGGGGGGAAAAGGATCAAAAACACCCCAAATTAAAAACCCAAAAAAATTTTATAAAAAATCAACTTTCTTTGGTCTAGAGGTATTAGAACTAACATCTGATAATATATACATGTTACAATAATAAATTATAATTAGCATTTTACTAAAATAAATAATTCCCGACCCTACACGGGGTACAACTCTTGACAATACTGTGTCATATATCTTTATGCTAAAATAATAAATTAAGTAACATTTAAAATAATAAATTACAATCAACGGTTTCTAACGACACTTATCCGAGTTGTGACGCTCTTTCGCCACCGTGTCACTTGACACCCTTTTCTCCGTGTAATACACACTTTCGCAACCGTGTCACACTTGACACCCTTGTCTCTGCGTCACACTACCCGCATAGCGTCTTTGTCGAGGCCAGTCACATGACACTATTCAGTGTACACTACAACCAGGCCATCTTCAGTGTCACACGACACCCTTTTCATCTCAGTGTTCCACTACTGTTGAGATTTTTGGCCTTACCTGCCGTGTTTATTATAATTATATATAATGAACACTTAGCTGATAAATGACAGCAAATCGTCTACACAGCCGCCCCTGCAGACGAGGTCTAGAAGCTGTCGAAACCATCACAACAGTGGGCTGTCAAGAGATACAATTTGTAAGTATAAATTACCCCTAGGGGGTGTTGTGTCAGCATATTTCATTCGATGATGGCTGACGAAATACTTACTTGTTTGGACTCAAAGTCCACACCTTTACTGCCGATTATAGGTTGATTACAAACTCCTTGTGACTCAAGAATTGCGCAATCCCCCGATCTACAAGAAATTCGTAACATACCTTGCTCTTTGTAACGTGAGCTATGGTGTTTTCAACACCTTCGACAGATATCGGTGACTTGATAGAAGCTGAAGTGTCCTTGGATGTCCACGTCTTCCATTGTCTAGGAAACGCACACTGGTACACTATGTTCCACAAGATTTGTCTTTATTGTTCACAATGTATCACAAGAGAAGCTGATCACACCTCTCTTATGTTGTTGGTTATCCTGGCGTCAGTGTCACTCTTAGTAGAGTCAAAGATAGTCTGCCAGACACCACAGTGCTCCATGCCGTCACTGCCCCCAGCACAAAAAAAACGCTGACCTAGTACCTTGCATCCTTGTCACCTCCTCGATGAAGCAAAGCAGAATGTTTGTTTCTTGCTGTCTTAATCATAGACAACAATGTACACTATCTTTACTATGGTAATAAAGTGGGAGCAGGATTTTCCTTAATTGTCCTGCTAAGTAAGAGATGTACTGTCTCTTATAAAAATACACGTTGCAACACCGCTGCAAGGAGCAGAGGTCATTTGACTACGGGGCCCATAGCATCTGTGATCAATTACTCACTCTAGCAGTAAACAAGACGCTCGCCCCTTCTGAGTGGCCCCTCAGGGCTGAGAGGGCGTGGCCCCTCAGGGCTGAAAGGGCTGAAGGGGGCTGATACCCCCCTCCTGGAGAAATTTCTCCACACTGGGGGGCGGCGGAGGTTCGCTGCAGGTGAACTATTCATCACTTAACATTAATTTGATTTTCTCACTCGCCACCACTGCTGCTTGTCTTTTCTGAACAGCTTTAGTCTGTGTGGTTTCTGGAGAATCACTAATTTTGTTTTCAACACTGTGTAATTCTAAGGGCACTAGTTTATTTATTGTCCGCTTATTCACTACACCTTTGCTCAAAACATCAACTGTCCTGATGATTCCATTTGCATCAGGATATATGGTCACAATTTTTCCAAGGCCATTGGGCCTCGGACCATCATTGTCAATAATCACTATGTCACCAGGTCTTAAGGACTTATGATTTCCAGGAACACCAGTTTCCATAGAATGGTTCTCTCAATGAGGTGAGATAGTCTTCTCGCCAAATTTTCTCCCAACGTTCAATCACTTTATTAAGGTGTTTGAATTTACGCCCTGAGTTGCTCAGGTTCGAAATAAGTAGGATCCTCTATGATTTCTTTATCATTCATGGAGGAACAGGTTCGAGCCTTCTGCTATGGAGTAAATGAGATGGACTTAAACACTTCTAAATTGTCCAGATCATCGGTAACATAAGTTAGAGGTCTTTTGTTGACTCAAATTTTCTATTTCAGTCACAACTGTAGGGAAATTCTTCTAAGTCTATTCTCTGACGATGAAGAGTCTTCTTAAACAACGTTTTACAATGCCGATCATTCTTTCATAAAATCCGCCGTGCCATGGGTTTTAGGGGGAATGTATCTCCAACGACATCTGCGTTGATTCAGCATCTGTTGTACTTCTGGCTGATCAAAGATCTTGCTTATATAAGCAGCACCAGCAACAAAGTTCGTTGCATTGTCCTGAAATCATCATCTGGGACATGCCCTTTTTGGCTGCAAACCTTCTGAAAAATTTTGATAAAAGTTCAGCAGACATGTCAGTGGCTACTTCTAGATGAAACTGCTCTAGTTGTAGCACAAGTGAACAAACAGATGTACACCTTGATGGGAACTTTGTCAACTGTTTTGGTTAAAATTATTGGTCCAGTATAATCTACACCTGTCACTCAAATGGAGGATATGAAAAACTCTTTCAGAGGGATATGGAGGTGGACCTGGATACTGACATACTCGCATATCGTAGTGACGACAAGTAATACAGTCCTTTATTTGTTTTTTTCACACTTTGTGGGCCTTGAGGTATCCAGTAGGATTGTCGTATATGACAAAGTGTGTCAGCAAACCCCACCAGTAACACGTTACTGTGGGCGTTTTGCACAATCAGTTTTGTTAGCCAATGATTCTGGGGATCAATATTGGATGTATGGCTTCTTTTAGGTAGTGAAGAATTATGAATTCTTCCTCGACATCTTAAAAATCTTTTCTGAGTCGAGATAAAGTCCTAAAGAATTAATCATAACGGGTTTCTTTGGGGATTTATCTGTGCTTCCAGAAATCTATATTCTGTAAGAAAACATCTTTCTGTATTATTTCAACCCAGTATTTAATGGTTCAAGACATCATAATCAGGTTTTATTCCTGTAATGAATTTAAAGACAAGAGCTGTAACTTTTAAGAGTTTACCCAAAGATGAGTATTTAGATCCATCAATGACTATTTCTGTTGTGTCTGCAGTATTTACACAACTTATTTCTGCTGTGTTCAAGCAGACTGTTTCTTCTGGCATAATGTGAGCTTTTTGCTGAGCCAGTTATTTTCATCAGAGAGCCAGTTGGGTCCGTGGAGCCATATTTATTATCCACAAATTTCTTGAGGGGGACACCCGTGACAACATGTCAGCTGGATTCATTGGGGTAGAGACGTGAAGAAAAAGATAATCTCTCTGCATCTTTTTTATTTCTGCTACTCTGTTCTGTACATAGACCAACTTACTCTTATTATTTCTTAACCACTGGAAACTGCCTCATTATCACTCCAGACACGGTTTTCTCAATAGTTAGATGATCAAGTACTTTGTTGAGATAGACAGCTAATTTTGTACCTACATAGAGTGCTGTCATTTCCCAAATTGTGGTACTGTTCGGGACCTTCAAGGGTGCTACCCAGGCCTTTGAATAATTAGTGTACTTCCTTCAGCATTATCATGTAAGCTACAGCGCCATAACTCTGGTTGACGCATCACAGAACATATGTAATGTGTACTTTTTTCCCCCTCTGACCTATTTGTCTGGGAAATTTAATTTGATGAAGTTGTTTAAACTCCCTGGATATTTCATCCCATGCTTGACTCATTTCTAGAGGCAAGTTGTCATCCCATCCAATTTTGAGTTTCCATGCATCTTGCATAAGCATTTTACCTTTTATGGTAATTGGTGAGACGAGTCCTAGAGGATCAAAACATTGTGATACCTCTGACAGTAAACTACGTTTAGTGAGTGTACTGCATGATTTATTGTTTATTTTTGAGACTAAAGAGTATCTTCCTGTGTGTTCCCAAATTTAAAAGTCCCAGCATATTGTTGCAATCAGGAATTTCAGTTTCAGGGAAATCTTCTTTGATAAGTTCCCTTAATTGCTTTGAATTTGTATTCCACATCCTTAGAGGCATATTTGCTTCTTTCATCTCCTTGTTAGCTTCTCTGTATAAGGATTTCCCAAAACCTCCTCTTTATTCACAGTACCTTGAAGATTGTCCACATAGAAACTTTTCTTTTAAAACTTCTTTGAAGGGACTTTCAGATTTCTTCAAATGTGTATTAGAGTACTTCTAGTAAGAATGGTGAGGATGTTGCAAAACCCAAAAAATACTGATTTGAAACGATAAGTTTTTTACAGGACTTGAGGATCATGTGGATTTTCAGGCCACAAGAATCGAGTATAATCTCTATCTATTTCTTGTAGTCCTACTCTTAAGAAAGCCTTGGAAATATCAGCCGTGTAGGGATATGGGTTTGTGCGAAATTTCATAAGCACGTCCTCCAAGCTTCTCAGTTAGTGAGGGTCCGGGCATCAGACAGTCATTAAGACTTGCTACATCTTTATTTGCACGTGCGCTGCAATTATATACAACACGTATAGTGGAGGGGGTTTCAGAATCTTTTCTGACTCCATTGTGCGGGAGAATAATGAGCTTCTGTCTTCAACTTATCTTTGACTATTTCCTCAATGAATTTATTGTCCAACTGTTCTTGTATGATATTTAACAGACAGTCAGTAACTCTGGATTCTTCCTGAGCTCATGTATTTGTGCTTTCATCTGTCCGAAAGCCATGTGATAATTGCTAGGTAGATGTGGTGGATTTAATTTCCATGGGAACCTAACCCAATACTGTCATCTTTATATTTGACAGTGTCCAAATATTGGTTATAAGTCTGAGACTCTTGTGGGCTTGGTTTATTTACATCAAAACCTATCGCATCTAAATCCCACAACTTATCAACTGGTTCATTCATTTCTTCCAGAATGAATAATTTTTGCTGTGGTACATGATCAGCGGTTTTTCTCGTAACTAGTACATTTTCCACGAATCAATATCAGCTTCTTTCCACTTTGAGAGGGAAAAAAGGGCCACATATCATGTGGCCTCCTGCTGTTTTCAGCAAGTGAACATCATGTTTACTTACTATATTTTGCACAAAACAGTGATAATATCACTTCCATTATTAAATCAATTGGACTAATTGTGTCCGTCTGTATGTCAGGACAGGCAACTTGACCTGCTGCTTTCAGTGCTGCAACTGTTCTTTTAATCCCTGGATCTGCACAGATTTAGGCAAATCATCTTTCTACCACAGCTTCTACTGTCTTTTTCCTGTTTCCTAGACCAACAGTGATTCTGGCTAGGTCATATGTCTGTTTACCGATTTGTGGAAAAAACCAGCTATACTAACTGTATTTTGGGATAGGGTTGTTTTTCAGTTCTGCAACACTGATCTTCTTATGAAGGACCCTTTTTGAGCCTTGATCAAATAGTGTTAGCACATTGGTTTTTGTGTAATTTATTAGATTTAAACCAACTCGAGCTATCGGGGGAGCAGTTGCTTTAAACTTTATCCTCACATTTAATGCTGTTGCTGGTTGACTTCCTGATTCTGTGGAAAGTCCCGCTGCTGTTCAGCAAAAGTATTTGGGCATAATGCTGTATGATGCATACCCTTGCATTAAAACACTTCTTTAGTGAGCATTTTCCTCCCTTGTGTTCACTTAAACACTTTAGCATCTTTTCAGCTGATGAACACGTTGTTTTACGTGCCTCCATTGATGTGTATTGACTACAATACTGTGCCCAATGTGTTCCCTCACAAAGTAACATTTTGGAGTACGTTTATGTTTTGACAGTTTTGTTTACTGTCTATTTTTATTCACAGCTTGATAAAGCCTATAATAGGGTTTCCCATTATGGGTTTAGTGGGAGTAGTTTTTACTCTTTTTATACTGAGTTGAAGGTTTATTACCACGGGATTTGTGGATTTTTCATCTTGTCTCGTTGCTTGCATGCATGAAACTATTGTTTGTAAACCATTGCTAATTTCCTCACAAGTGAAATAGCGTTATTGAACATAATATTTAAATCGGTTCAAAAGTTTGTGGTGACAAAATTATCTTGTACAATACCACTGTAAACCAATCACATTGCCTTAGGTCTATTTTGCATCTAGAGATCTGAGACTATTTCTAATTAATTCTAAAGCCTGTAAGTCCTGAAAAACAATGTTTGGGTGGCTTCAAGCTTGATATTAAGACTGCATGTCTAACTCTAGCCTTGTCAGCATCGAAGTAATTGTCTGCTAAGACACTAAGGCATTTGATTTAAATTTCCTTTTAAACACCGGAAATGACTTAATCAGTTCATAGGGTTTCTTCCTCACAAGACATTTAAGATAATTGAACTTAGCAATCTCATCTATGTCAGTTCGTGAATTTACTATGGATTGAAAACCACTAATGAATTCTTCATAAATTTTGACCTTGGAAAATAGGTAATGACAATGTAGGTAAGCTTGGTAATGGGACACTTTGTTGTTGTTACAGGTGTAACAGGGGTTTGACCACTAGTTACAGTAGGTCTCTGTGACAGAGTTTTACGGCAGATAGCCTGTACTCCTGTCCACCTTAATTGTTGATCACTAAAAGTATCCAAAACATTTTTAATTTCATCCTCAGATGATCTGATTCAAGAAATCTATTTTCATAATGTGTATAGTCTGAATTAATTATTTTCCCGACGTTTTGTAAATAATTCAAAAATTGACCTCAAGATCATCAAAATCTATGTTTGTATCTTGAGTTAATCCTAGACAGACTGAAATTTGATTTTCTAATTGTGTAATCTTTATCTGTAAAGACTGAAACTGATTTCAAACAAGCCTTTTAATGGTATACTGAAAATTCTAGCACCACCCCTTAGAGTGGGTTTAAAAAACACTGTACTGCTATAGACAGCTGAGTTTTGTTATGCTTAAGTCAGCAATAATCGAGTCAGACACTACTGACCCACTAAGCTTAACCTCAGGGTCAATGACCATGAAGGGTACAGGGACATTGTCTGGTGTTTATGACTTTTTGCTGTGTCAGCCTACCATGATGATTAATCGAAATAATGTAAAACACTTCATTCACTATACACTATAAATGTCACTGTATAACTGTAAATTTACACATGAAATATTACTTACACATAAAATAAATTCACTGTTAATATATATTTGAAAGCTTACACTTTATATATAAGTTCCTTTAATATAACAGTAGATCTATAAAAACAAACTTTAACACAATCTTGTCTCTTAATTTCTGTCTATAAACAAATTAAAAAACACTGTGTATAATATACACCAGACAAACAACATCATTGGTGGTTTGGGATAATCAGCATTTTCTCCAGATTGGAGCAGTTGATGGAGGGTGCAGGATACCATCCCCCGTCTTCTTGTTGGGTGAGTCACCCAGCTCCCGTTTTCGTTGGGTGAACGCTGGGTTTAGCGCCCGTTTTCTTTTTGGGTGCCCATTCTCTGTGATTGAGTCTGGAGGGACTCATTTTTACTGATTTATATTGTAAAACACTAGTTTTACATCTTTTTTCGAAGGACTTGGCTCATAGGTTTTTTTGTACACTGTAGTACAACATATTTGTGCCACAGTGTGGTCTTTATCCGGTTCGAGCACGACCAAAACTCTGTTGAGATTTTTGGCCTTACCTGCCGTGTTTATTATAATTATATATAATGAACACTTAGCTGATAAATGACAGCAAATCGTCTAAAACAGCCGCCCCTGCAGACGAGGTTCTAGAAGCTGTCGAAACCATCACAACAGTGGGCTGTCAAGAGATACAATTTGTAAGTATAAATTACCCCTAGGGGGTGTTGTGTCAGCATGTTTCATTCGATGATGGCTGACGAAATACTTACTTGTTTGGACTCAAAAGTCCACACCTTACTGCCGATTATAGGTTGATTACAAACTCCTTGTGACCCCAAGAATTGCGCAATCCCCGATCTACAAGAATTCGTAACATACCTTGCTCTTTGTAACGTGAGCATGGTGTTTTCAACACCTTCGACAGATATCGGTGACTTGATAGAAGCTGAAGTGTCCTTAGATGTCCACGTCTTCCCCTTTTCTAGGAAACGCACACTGGGACACTATGTTCCACAAGATTTGTCTTTATTGTTCACAATGTATCACAAGAGAAGCTGATCACACCTCTCTTATGTTTATCGTGTTTTGTGAGACACTTTGTCCACACTAACGCACGGATCAGTGTTCTTTGTTGGTTATCCTGGCGTCAGTGTCACTCTTAGTAGAGTCAAAGATAGTCTGCCAGACGCACAGTGCTCCATGCCGTCACTGCCCCCAGCACAAAAAAAAAACGCTGACCTAGTACCTTGCATCCTTGTCACCTCCTCGATGAAGCAAAGCAGAATGTTTGTTTCATGCTGTCTTAATCATAGACAACAATGTACACTATCTTTACTATGGTAATAAAGTGGGAGCAGGATTTTCCTTAATTGTCCTGCTAAGTAAGAGATGTACTGTCTCTTATAAAAATACACGTTGCAACACCGCTGCAAGGAGCAGAGGTCATTTGACTACGTGGCATAGCATCTGTGATCAATTACTCACTCTAGCAGTAAACAAGACGCTCACCCCTTCTGAGTGGCCCCTCAGGGCTGAGAGGGCGTGGCCCCTCAGGGCTGAAAGGGCTGAAGGGGGCTGATACCCCCCTCCTGGAGAAATTTCTCCACAACTACGGTCCTGTGCATATCTCAGTGTTCCACTCCATCATACTCGCTTGAGTGTCACACTACTGACCTAGCCCAGTTCAGTGTAACACTCCAACCTTATCTTCATGTAATGTCCCACTAAACAGCATCCGATGACTCCGGCCCACAGTTGATCAGCGTAGACGGTGAGTCCACAGACATCACCGGTAGTCCAGTAAATACTCTCCAAAGCCGGTTGACACACCGCTAGCGGAACACCATGCTGCAAGCTCACTGAATGCGGCCGTCAAGTAACTGAGGCCAACCGACTCAGTGAGCTGCGGTGAGCGGTTCTTCTAACGCCAGTAGATGGGTACGATTAGGTGTTCAGGTACCTACTGCGTAGATGCGTACCGTTAGGTGCTCAGGTACTTAACGTTTCTAAAGCCAGTAGATGTGTACGATTAGATGGTCAGGTACCTACTGCTTAGATGCGCACCGTGAGGCACTCAGGTACTTTTAATGTTTCTAAAGCCAGTAGATGTGTACGATTAGGTGGTCAGGTACCTACTGCTTAATCGCACCCAAGGGGGTTCAGGGACTTTAAAGCTTTTAGCTACCCTGAGGTGCTCAGGTACACAATGTTCTGAAGCCAGAGACGTACCCTTAGGGGTTAGGTACCTACTGCTTGGGGCGTACCGAAGCCCAGGGACTTAATGTTTCAAAGCCAGTAGAGTGTACGATTAGGGGGCAGGACCTACTCTTAGAGCGCACCGGAGGCACTCAGGGGATTTTAAAGTTTCAAACCAGAAGGGGTTTCATAGGGGGTTTATACCAATGCTTAGATCTTAAACCCCGGGATTTTAGGTACTTAATGCGCGTGCGTACCGGAGGTGCTCAGGTACATAATGTGCTGAAACAGTAATGTGTACATTAGGTGGGCGGTACCACTGCTTAATGCCACCGTGAGGCACCCAGGTACTTATCCTAAGGGCCCGAACGTGTACCATTAGGTGTCCAGGGACCTACTGCTTAAAGCCCCGTGAGGCACCAGGACTTAATGCTTACAAGCTAAACCAGTAGATGTGTACGATTTGGTGGTCAGGACCTACTGCTTAGAGACCCGTGAGCCTCAGGACATAATGTTGCTGAAACCATAACGTGAAACCCTTTGGTGTTCAGGGGACCTACTGCTTTGATGCGTACCCTGGGAGTTCAGGTACTTAATGTTTCTAAAGCCCGTAATGTTACGATTAGGGGTCAGTCCTACTGCTTTAATGCGTACCGAAGCCTCAGGTACTTAAAGCGCAGTGGCTACCGTGAGGTCTCAGGTACAAAAAGACAAGCCATAGTTGTACCATTAGGGGGCCAGGTACCTACTGCTTTAAAGCATACCCGGGAGTTCAGGTACTTAATGCTGCGTGCTACCGGGGTTCTCATACTAATGTAGCTGAACCAGAGATGTTCGATTTGGGGGTCAGTACCACTGCTTTTAAACGCACCGGAGGCACTCAGGTCTTAAAAGCTTTTAAAGCCTAAGGGACCATTAGGTGTCCAGGTACCTACTGCTTATTGGTACAGTGAGGGGTTCAGGTACATAATTTCTAAAGCCAGAACTGTACCCTTAGGTGTTCAGGGGACCCTGCTTAGGTGCGACCGAGAGGCGCTCAGGACTTAAAGCTCCCAAGGGCCGCCCCACAGTCCCCACTTGGGGTTTGATGACTTACCCCGTGGTACTGCCGGCCGCAGGTTAAATATTTAACCGCTAGTTTGGCAGGGGGGGCCCCAACACCCGGTTAAGACTTAACAGGACTTTTTTGGATAACTCTGGAAGGATTTTGCTGCCCGACCACGGAAGTGCGGTTTTTCTCTGCACCCCTCTGCTGTTTTTTAGGGAGTCCCATCATTTCCTCTGCAGCGGTTGAAGGTGCTGTCACGCCTCTGTTAACAACAAGGTACTGTGATTGTCAAAATGGCGGTTAGTCGAGACGCAGGAAAATACTGAGGCATGAGCACTTAAAGGAACGAAACGCCTAGTTCCGCAAATCTTATGCCAAAGATTTTCCGGGAGACATATGGCGTACAAAAGTGATTGTATGGTGTACATTAAACGGAAGCCAAAGAATATTTGTCAAAATGCTATCGCTACGGTTTAATGAATCGTTAGTCACCAGGTTTCAGGACGTAAGTCTTAGCGTCACACCAGCTGTCAGTGTAAGATTGATAATGTTTCGCGCATTATACGTGGATCAAGTTACGCAACGTTCCCTTTGAGGCGGACGAGGCGGATATAAGGAAAGTTTTTGAGACATATGGGACGGTGCATTATGCTCAACATGGTACGTGGGCGGCAGGTGCCTATGCTGGTTATCCAGAGGGTTCTTTCAACCTCAAAATGACGTTGAGGCACCCAATACCGTCTATGTGTATCTACAAGAAATTTTAGGACGCAGGTAATGGTAATGTACCCAGGGCAACGACGTACATGCCGCCTATGTGGTGAGTATGATCACATAGCGGCGACCTGTGACAAGCAAAGACGTGTGCCTGGACCTGTGGTGGATGTCGCAGCCCCTGCTTCAAAGGTGGCAGGTGAAAAACAAACATCGGATGGAGGGCGTGGTGTTTTGTGGAGCGAGATAGTGGATCGGGCACACAGGACTGGCGGTGAGTTGGAGTCCCTCCCCCAGCTGCCTGATCAGGTATCGTCTCCTGCGGATAAGGAGGAGCAGCAATTACAGGAGAAGGTTCTCGAGATTGAGGAAGAATTGGTGGAGGTGTTGAAGACTTTGTCACCACCAGAGAGGACGTTACATCTGGGCGTGGTGTCATCGGAGAGCCGTCGCTTCCAGAAAGTCGGAGACATGATAATTTGGGACGTGATGGTGGTTTGGAGTCGTCCGTTGAATCATTAAACCATTCTCAGGTAGAGGTGGAGGTTCATCGAGAGGCAACATCTGATCAAGATATGTGTAACATGACGGTCACGAGAAAGAGGGCGGCTACGTCAGATTCTGATGACGTCCTTACGCCTGCACAAAGGCCTGGGAAACAGACTGAGGTGAAGTGTGAAGGTAGTGGTGTAGGTGGTGGTAGCCATGATAGGAGGCACCGGAAGAAGGGGGGAGGGAAAGAGAGCACTCTGAAGGTGTCAAACTTAAATTCAATCTCTGGAGTTGTGAAGAGTGATGAGAGGAAGCAGGGGTGGAACTTTAATAGGCCTTAGGTGTATGTCTGTAAATGTAATGGGTTATGTAGCGGTATGAAGAGAAATTGGTTTCGTAATTTCCTGAAAACTAGAGT
>NC_069440.1:508866-530924 GCF_026875155.1 Cherax quadricarinatus | reverse complement strand
TCTTGTAGTTTTAAGGTATGATACATCTTTAGAAGGGAGGGGGGGTAGGGGTCGGCCAAGGAAGGGTTGGAGGGAGGTGGTAAAGGAGGTTTTGTGTGCGAGGGCCTTGGACTTCCAGCAAGCATGCGTGATGCGTATTTGATAGGAGTGAATGGAGACAAATGGTTTATAATACTTGACGTGCTGTTGGGGGTGTGAGCAAAGTAACATTTATGAAGGGATTCAGGGAAACTGGCAGGCTGGACTTGAGTCCTGGAGATGGGAAGTACAGTGCCTGCACTCTGAAGGAGGGGTATTAATGTTGCAGTTTTATAACTGTAGTGTAAAGCACCCCTCTGGCAAGACAGTGATGGAGTGAATGGTGATGAAAGTTTTTCTTTTTCGGGCCACCCTCCCTTGGTGGGAATTGGCCAATGTGTTAATAAAATAAAATAACATCTTCTAGAATGGATTAATACTGTAATTCAATGGGCCATTGTAATATGGCTTCTCTCTTATACATTGACTATAATAGCCATTATACGGCAAGCACTCCTTGATATTTTTTAACACATCAGCCATCTCCCACTGAGGCAGGGCTAACCCAAGAAGGAAAGAAACACTTTTATCATCACTCATTCCATCACTCACTTGCCAGAAGCATGCTGATAGTACAGTTCAAAACTACAACATAATCTCTACCCTCCTTAATGGATATATTATCTCTACCCTACCTTTCTGGTTGGGGAGCCCATATGGCCTTCACCTTCATCTGAGAGGGCATATGATGCTCTTCGACCACGTGTTGAGGTTAATGCTGTGTGATGTGCAGGAGAGGTGGTGTGTGGCGATGACAAATGGTGTGGAGAAGTTGGAGATCTTTGTAGTGGAGAGCAGTGCGGTACAGGATGAGATTGCTGAAATGTTTTTTTAATATTATTTACAATGAAATCACTTGTTCATTAAGAATGAATGAGAAATGAAATTTCGATCAACATTATGAGCTGCTTTTAACCAGCAGCAGCTCCAGAATTGTTATACTGAAGGGGTTTCTGGGTGGCTGTCTGGTTTCAAGAAGGGCTAAGGGACTGCATCTGCAAAGGAAGCACTGTTTTTGCCTAGTGTATATTACAGATTAGTTAAAAAACAATTATCCATATCAGAGAATAAGAACAATTATTCAAGGAGTATTTTGTCCAGTCTCCAGACAAACTCTCATCCGCCGACGATACCACTACATGGAATGACATTTTATTCGCTCTGGAATATATATCAGGTTTCTATGTTATTTATATTTTTATTATGTCATATTAGATGAATTGTGATAGATAAATGAGCTGTAAGAATGATATTAGGGAAAATTATTGAAGTATTTACTCATGCCTGGAATTCCACTGTAACGGATTAATTGCATTTCAATTACATAATTTAAATGAGGAAAACTGACTCTGCAAACGAGCAAATCCAGATGCGAGCAAGGTCACGGAACAGATTAAACTTGTGAGTGAAGGTTCCACTGTAATGCTAATATCAACTGTACGGCTTATTTATCTATCAAAAAATTGATTTAATATGACATATTAAACAATATAAAAACATAGAAACATGATATATACTCTAGAATGAATAAAATTTGTCATTATGTGACAAGTGGTGGCGGCCACTCCACAGGTAAAAATAATATCGCTTCTGACATATCATCCCATTTTTGCCCTTCTGAGGTCTTATTATAAGAGAAAACAGTGTGTTTGTGTGAAGCTAACTGCACTAGATCGCTAGTTTCATAAGGATAACACTGAAACAAGAGCAATTTTCTTGTGGTTTTTCTATGATTTCATGCTTTAATTCATTGGACATCATCCTCTTCTTCTTCTCAAGCACTGCCCTTTGCACTTACTTTCTTAGGACCCATGATTAGAAAAAGAAATTTGGCAAAATAACTGCACAAAAACCACAAAACGCTGGGATGCTGGGCAGATGATGTGGCATTCGCTGTGCCAACTAGTGGCGGTGTATCTGAAGCTCACTCGTAACTTGGATTTTGGCTCGCAACTCAAAGCAAAAAATCGACCGAGTGATAGCTCGTAACTCAGAAAAGTCGTAAGTTGGGGCACTTGTAAGTCAAGGTACCACTGTACTAGTGATATAGCTATGAGTATCATCAACTGGAATTGGTCAAAAATAGGGTGCAAGGTGTGCGAAATTGCCTATGCCTAAATATCACCAAGACTTCTAACTTTGCGAGAGCGTAACTCTGTAAATTTTCCATCAAATTTTGTACTTTTGTTTTCATTACCTTTTCTATCATTTCATAAGATTTAAAAAAAAAAAAAATTATCAATGGCCCTGAGAGCAAGTTTGAGATTAGAGGTCTCAACTCTGAAAGAGTTAAGCAACAGAATGATTTCATGCTGGCACACATATTAATCATGGAGAAAATGAATGGATTCTGATATTTTGGAGTGGACTTGTCAGCACATGGGTCTATGAAAGACGAGGTGTATCACTGAATTGATGAGGGAAACAAGGTGAGTGGTGCACTGAGGAGTCCATGGAAGCAAATAGAATGTATGAGAGTATAGTGGTACCAATGCTCTTATATGGCTGGGGAAGCATGGGTGGTGAATGATGCAACACAGAAGAAGGCTGGAGACCAGTAGAGATGTGGTGTCTGAGGGCAATGTGCAGTGTGAATAGATTAGGAGGTGGTGTGGGGTTTCTAAAAGTATTATCCAGAGGGCTGAGGAGGGGTTGTTGAGGTGGTTCAGACATTTAGAAAGACTGGAAAAAATAGAATGACAGGGAGGGTGTATTAATCTGTAGTGGAAGGAAGGCGGGGTAGGGGTCATCCTTGCCAAGGTTGGAGGGAGGGGGTAAAGGAGATTTTCTGTGTGAGGGGCTTGGACTTCCAACAAGCATGTGTGTGAGTGTGTCAGATAGGAGTTGAGACAACCGGTTTTTATGACTTGAAGTGCTGTTAGTGTGAACAAGGTAACATTTATGAAGGGATTCAGGGAAACTGGCTAACCAGACTTGAGTCCTGGAGGTGGAAAGTACAGTGCCTGTGCACTGAAGGGTGTACATATGTTGCAGTTTTTTAACTGTAGTACAGGCCCACCTCTGGCAAGACAGTGATGGAGTGAATGCTGATGGAAGTGTTTCTTCTTTTACGGGTCACCCTGCCTTGGTGGGAAACAGCCAATGTGTTAATAAAAAAAAAGTAAGAAAATAAAAAATATTCAAACAGATACCATCAAATAAAACATCAAAAACCTCTGTAACAGCATAAAATACCTCACAAACACTAAGAATATATGATAATAAATTCACCAACTAAAGTTTTATGCAGCTAAAAGGCAGGTCCCTTTATGATTATAAAAGCAAACTAATTTACTAGAGTGAAACAACAGAAAGATGATAAATCTATGCAACACACTTTTGATATACCTCTGATGAGTTCTTAGGAGTTTTTCTACTCCCAGGCTCATCTGGTGTTTGCCTGGCCAACTAGGTTGTTGCTGAGGGTGACCTGCTGATCTACATGTCCATCACAGCCTGGTTGATCTGGCACCTGGTGAAAATACTTGTCCAGTTTCCTCCTGAAGACTTCTACACTAGTCCAGCAGGGTTTTCCAATATCTTCTGGCAAGATGCTGAATAGGCGGGTGCACCCCTACCTTTCATTGGGCTTATTTTGCATTTCCTCCTATATATCTCACTCCAGTATGTTGCTATAGCAGTGTGCAGATTTGAGAGAGGGCCCCTAAGTACTTTCTAGTTATATATATATTAATGCATCTTTCTCTCCTCCACTCCAGTGAGTACATATTTAAGACTTTAAGGCATTCCCAGTAATTTAAATGCTTCATTTGCTCTGTGCAACAAGTAACACAGATCACTGCAGGATCAACTGCAAGCAGGTGGCAATGAATGAGGCAAGTATGCCCCAACCTCACAGTACACTCAACTCACAGTAATGGAAAAACACCCACTTATTGCTGAACCATATACAGGTCTCCCTCAACATTCGCGAGGGTTAGGGGATCAAGAACCTCGCGAATGTTAAAAAATTGTGAATGTTTGGTGACCCAATATATTGTAGGGAAATATAATACAATACTGATTCCTTAACCTATTGAACATGAACAATCATAAAACACGTAAAAACATCGTAAAATATTGTACTGGTGCCAGCCCTTTGGTAAAGGTGAGAAAAACCATAGAATTCAAGAAAGAACTCGTAGCAGAGTTCCAAAGTGGAGGAAGAAGAGAGAGGGGAGAATGTGCCTTCTTCAGTGATTTAGTGATTCTACGATATGTACAATACTAAAAGCAGCATAAATCGATAAAGGCTATTGGGCCAGCCAGCGATAAAGTATAGCATTAACCCTTTCAGGGTCGAGAGGCCCTCTCCTAAACTTGTTCTCAGGGTCGAAAATTTTTCAGGAAAAAAAAATTCTTTTTTCTTATGAAAAGATAGAGAATCTTTTCCTGATGATAATGACACCAAAAGTATGAAATTTGATGGAAAAACTTACGGAATTATGCTCTCGCGAAGTTAGCAGTCTCGACGATGTTTACGCATCAGCGATTTTCCCCACTTTGAGCCCTATTTTCGGCCAATTTCAGTGTACTAGTCGACAAAAATCATACTATTTCACTAGAACTCTATTTTTTCTATCAAATGTGTACAAGAAACCACCCATTTACCGATTTCAACTATCCAAAAGTGGTCAGAAACTAGCAATTTTGCCAATTTCACACAAATTTCAAAAGATGCCAATTTCCAAATAGGGTCCAGAATAAACAAGAAAGGCATTCCTGGCACTAAAATAACATTTCCTCTATTCATAGTCACATCCCCACACCCTCTTACATTTCTTTTGCTTTCCACTTTGAGTTTTTTATTCTTAGAAAAATAGAAGATTTTACTGTTATGCAGACCACTGCATTAGTGTAGAAATGGTATTAAATAATATCAGCGCACTTGTGAAAGAATATTAGACTCACCAGTTGATGTGTATTGGATGCGTAGCATGATTTGTTTACTTCTGACCTTTGGCAAAAATCGAACATTTTCTGCTATTTTGGGCTCAATTTCAAGGTACTTTTCTTTGTGAAACCAATCAAAATCGTCTCAATTTCTGTAATATGTCTTCCTATTCTATAAAATGAGACTAGGAAAACTAGAATACAATCATAAAATACCATATGAAAATACAGTGCAAAGTCGATGTTTTAAACCAAAAACACTGTCAAAGTTTTTTTTCTCATTACACACTGTTTGCTGCAGGATTTTTTTTATACTGCGCACACTGACCACATAGACCCATTCTTTCATATGTAGGCCTACCAGCTTTCTCTCACTAGATCTGAGGGCACTAGAATTTAGGCGTCCTAGTATGTCAATAACCATGGTGCGTAAGCCATACTAGTATGTCAGAAACCCCGAAAGGGTTAACAGTTTTAGCAAGTAAGTTTAGCGATTAATTGATAGAAAAAGGACAGCACGATCCTAACTCCTCCAATGTTGTTGGAGTTATACAGGGCAACTGACAACACTGCCGTCTCTAGTCTCTACTGCCTCCGATGCCCCCTCAACCACCACAATGTACGGCTTATGTCTCAGTGGCCCTTATACACCCAACAACAACAACACAGCAATACTCGTGACATACTTAATGACGTATTTTATTCATTCTAGAGTATATGTCATGTTTCTTTGTTATTAATATTGTTTATTATGTCATATTAGATGAACCGTGATAGATAAATAAGCCGCAGAGTTGATATTAGTGTCATATCGAAAGACTATCGTATCCTATCTCCAAACAAACTCTGCCACTGCCACAATTCATAAGATATGACATATTTTAAATATGATTGGGCGGCTGGGAATTTGTGAATGTTCGAAGCCCGCGAAAGTGGAAAACGCGAATGTTGAGGGAGACCTGTACAGCTTTGCTGCTCATCCCAGGCCCAGCAGGAATATCACTTCAAAATGAACATATTAATAAATGTGGCAATGTAGTAAACTTCTACAAAAGCATACTCAGAACAGCAGCCTTTGCTAAGTATGTGCCCATTCAATACCTAAACTCCCAATATCTTGGGCACCACCATCAATTTAAAGGGAAAAAGATACTCATTTTTTCCTTCTCTAAAGCAGTACAAAAGTAAACCACAGCCAAATAGTTTATTGTTTGCCATTTATCATCATTTTTATTAATATGTCAGCCCAAAGGGAAGGTGACCCAAAGAGAAAGAAAAAACTTTCATCTTCACTCAACACTTTCACCATCACTCATAAAATATCACTGTTCTTTGCAGAATTGCTCAGATTACGACAGTTTAGATGTCCCTCTAAAATGCCAATATCCCAAAAACCCCTCCTTTAACCCTTTCAGGGTCCGTCCCGTAGATCTACGGCTTTTCGGTGAGTGTCCAAACCATAGATCTACGCCAAAATTCTAGCGCCGTCAAATTTAGCGCGAAAGCGCTCATAGGCCTACATGTGAGAGAATGGGTCTGCGCCGTGGGTGTGCACCATAAACAAAAAATCTAGGCGCCTGCATAGCATTGTGGGAACGCCGCCTCATTCACCCTTGTTCACCATGCCTCGTCGCAAGTCAGCTCTCACTCCCCGGAAAACTGGGACTCTCCTCTTCCTGTCTGATAGTTCTGACACTGATGGAAGTGCAAATGAAGACGAATTCTACGGCTTTGATAAGTTAGTGACCGAAAATAATGACCAGGATATCGATAATAGTGCAGAAAACCCCGACGATCCTCGACCTTCTACCTCTGGTGTGGGCACTCGTGACTCACGGTCGGGTGTTCCTAAACGTAAGAGAAAACTAATATTTTCCCGTGGCCAGGCCTCTGACTTCAGTAATGACGATGATTCTGACGTGGATTGTGATTTTATTGCGCTCGACGATCATTCGAGTAGTGATAGTGAGGAAACATATTCACCAGTGAAGCGTCGGTATGTTCGCCGCCGCATGTGCTCGGGTAGTGTACCCTATGCTGTGCCCAGGGGACGGAGTACATCCCGGAGTACATCCCGTGGCCCTACACCCGTTTTAGGTAGTGATAGTGAGGATCATGTGGCTACACTTGGCATGGATGGGCCACAGGCATCAGTGGATGGTGTTAGTGGTGCTGGTGGTGGTAGTGGCACCGCCATGCGTGACTCACCGTGCCACGCGGGGACCCACGCTGCTGACTCGTCAGTTCAAGGACAAAGCGGAGCGTCACCCACCAGCCCGCCACAACCATAACCACCCGTACAACCAGCCTATGATGTCCAGTATCCACCAGCAAACCGTATCTGGGATTGGCAGCAAAATCCCAATTTTGTTCCCAGCCCTCACCACTTTGATGACTCTCAAAGTGGAATTCTACCTACCTGTCCCCTTGGAACCACGGCCAATGAACTGGAATTCTTTGAATTATTCTTTGACCAGCCATTGATGGAAAATTATTGTCAGGGAAAGTAATAAGTATTTTCAGTACACCATGGCAAATACGATCTTATCACCACAGTCAAGACTACACAGGTGGAAAGAAGACGACTGTTGCAGAAATGTATTTGCTTTTTGCAACAATAATGCTTATGCCTCACGTCTATAAGCATAATATAAAAGCATACTGGTCCACAGATCGGTAATTTTACCCCATCCTTCAGTGAAATAATACCAGTGAACAGGTTTATCTTACTGTTACGTAGTTGCACTTCTCTTTGACAAAACCAGGCCCTGACAGAAGTGACAGGTTATACAAGATTAGAAATGTTTTCATGTATCTCAAACAAAAGTTCAGGATAACTTTTATCCATTCAAGAATCTTGTAATTGACGAGTCTTTGATTTTGTTCAAAGGTAGACTGTCATTCAAGCAGTATATACCGAGCAAGAGGAACCGCTTTGGTATAAAATTGTTTGTACTCTGTGATTGTGACAGTGGCCTGGTGTTGGATATTGTTGTATACACGGGTAGTAAAACATTGAAAGATACCAAGATGTTATTGGGTATCTCAGGTGACGTAGTGAGAAACATGATGGCACCTTATCTTGGTAAGGGCCATACATTATATACTGATAACTGGTACACAAGCCCATTACTCAGTGATTTCATGTGAGTGAACAAGACAGATGTGTGTGGCACAGTGCGTTCTAATCGTAAACATATGCCCAGGCTCAACGCAGGTGTTCGTGGTGATGACGTGCAGGTGTTTACTGCCAATGACATCATGGCATTACGGTGGCATGACAAACGAGATGTCACATTGTTGACAACCATTCACCGTAATGAAATGCAAGACAGTGGCAAAGTTGATCGAGTGACTAATGAACATATTCGAAAACCAGTGTCAGTGATTGATTATACACAAAACATGCGCTTGGTTGACAAGTGTGACATGCAGATTGGTTTTGTTGACTGTGTTCATAAGAGTTACAAGTGGTACATGAAACTTTTCTTCTATCTCATGGACATTTCAATGCTGAATGCATATAATATGTATCAAATAAAGACTGGTAACAGACCCCGTATGGTGAATTTGTGTTTGCTGTTGTCAGACAACTCATAATGAAGTACCAGGTAACAACACCTGCAATACAACATGGTCCTCGAATTCATCACAATATACCCAAGCGTTTGAGGAAAGAAGGTGATCATTTCATAATACAGCTTCCTTCAACTCAAAAGAAATTTGCTCAGAAGAGATGCATTGTCTGTGCACAAACAAAACGACGGCAACAAAGACGCAAAGACACTCGGTTTATGTGTGAGGAATGTAAGGTGCCTCTGTGCATGGTGCCTTGTTTCAAGGAGTTCCACAAGCTCCAGCAGTTCTAAAACCATGTCCAGTGATTGTAAATATGTAAATATATGATAGAACATTAGTATTATACAATATTTGTGCATGTTTATTGTAATAAACAACAGTGGTAAACAATAAACTTTAGTGCGGTTATTGTGTTCAATACAGTGAGTATATATATATCAATTATATACAGTATTGGTCTCTCAGGCCCCAAATGTTTAGTAGGAATAGAAAAAAATTGGAAAAGAAAAGAAAAAACAACTAAAACAACAAAATAATATAATACGCATATGTGGAATTCGTCGATGTTGCCGCCACCACATCATTTTCTATAAACTTCTCGGCACTGTATCTCAGTAAGTAATGATCAGATTCTATTTTTTTTTGTTTTATTACCTTCACAAAAATATGCTCTTTAATTCTGTAAGAAAAAATAATTTTTTTTTTTTTCAAAATTTCTTGGACACTGGTGCGTGACTTCAGATTTTGGCCTTGGACCCTGAAAGGGTTAAAGTGCAGGCATTGTACTTTCCATTTCCTGGACTCAAGTCTAGTTAACAGGTTTCCCTGAATCCCATCACAAAATATTACCCTGCTAACATTCCAACAGCTCGTCAGGTCCCAAAAACCATTCGTCTCCATTCACTCCTAACACGCTCACGCATGCTTGCTGGAAGTCCAAGCCCCTCACCCACAAAACTTCCTCAACCCCCTCCCTCCAACCTTTTCAAGGATGACCCCTACCCCACCTTCCTTTCCCTATTGATTTATACACTTTCCAAGTTATTCTACTTTGTTTAATTCTCTCTAAATGACCAAACCACCTCAATAACCCCTCTTTAGCCCTCTGACTAATACTTTTAGTAACTCCACACCTCCTCTTCCACACTATGAATTCTCTGCGTAATATTTACACCACACATTGCCCCTAGACACTACATCTCCACTGCCTCCAGCCTTCCCTGGGTTTGCAGCATTTATAAACCCATGTTTTCACACCCATGTAAGAGAGTTAGTACCACTATACTCTCATACATTCCCTTCTTTGCCTCCATGAATAACGCTTTTTTGTCTCCACAGATACCTCAATGCATCGCTCACCTTTTTTCCTTCATCAATTCTATGGTTAACCTCATCTTTCATAAACCCATCAGCTAAGAAATCAACTCCCAAATATCTGAAACATTCACTTTTTCCATACTCCCTCCCTCCAATGTGATATCCAAATTTCCTTTATCTAAATTGTTTGATACCCTCATCATATTATCCACAGTAACTAAAAAAACTCTACAGCAATATGTATCTGTAACTACTTACCTCCTCCTCTAGTGAATAGGGACCATCATCCTCACTTGTATAGAGATGGTTTGGTCTTCTGGGCCAGCGACCACAAACTCCCATTCCTTCAGTACCATGGAAAGATGCTGAACGCAACAAGGACCCGGGTGGACTGCAAAACATGGTGAACATCATTAGGAAACAATTTTTTAAAAAATGAGAATACCAAATACTATTATTAAATAAAATACTGTACAGAAATTCCAAGAGGGTTACAGGATACCATTTTATATTAAGTAATCCTTTAAATACAATAAGAACATTTGCTTCAAACTGTACTTGTATGAAGTGAATAAACTAAATATTTACAGTATACTCATGCATGTTCCCAATTTTGGTGCGGGGGGCCAGTTGGCCCCTTCATGCGCAGGAACCCCTTTTGTTTGTGTTGTATACCCTTTTTAAAATTGTTGGGGGTTTGTGTCCATTTTATTGTGGTATTTTGTGTTTGGTGTGTATTTGTTGTGATTGGTATAGTAGTTGTGATTGTTGTGTTTTGTTTTTTGTTTGTTTTGGTTTGTTGTGTTTGTTGTTTGTTTGTGTGTAGTTGATTTTAATTTTGTGAATTTGGTTGGGTGCCTTTTTGCAAATTTTTATTTTTTTGGTGTGGGGGTGGGGGGTGGGGTGTTGAAAGGGTAAAAAGTGTGTGTGAAATTTTTTTGAGGTGGAAGTTTTGTGTGTGGTGGGGTTGTGGGTTTGTGGTGTGTGTGTGTGTGTGGTGGTGGTGGCTGTGTTTTTGTTTTTTTGGGTTTTTTGTGATTTTTTGTTTTATGTTTGGTGGTTTTGGTTGATTTTTGTTGGGGGTGTGGGATGTGTGGTTATGTGTGTGTGTTATTGATTTGTGTGGGTGTGTGGGGATTTTTTGTGTGTGATTTTTTGTGTGTTGGTGATGTTTTGTGTGGTGTTTTGTGTGTGTGTGTTTTTGTTTTGTGTGTGTGGGGTGTGGTGTGTGTGGTTTTGTGGTGTGTGTGGTTTTGTGTGTGTGGATTTTTGTGTGGTGTGTGTGATGTGTGTGTGGTTTGGGGTGGTTTTGTTCCCTATTTTTGTGGTTGCAGGGGGGGGTCGAGGGGGGGGGGTTTAAGGGGTTTTTTTTTTTTTGGTTTTTTTTTTTTTTTTATTTGGGTGATTGTTATTTTGGGGAGGGCCCTCGGTCTCGCTCCCCCGCCCCCATGATGCTTTTATCAAACCTCCCTCTTAAAACTGTGTATGGTTCCTGCCTCCACTACGTTTATTTCTAGGCTATTCGTGGTGGGGTTTTTTTTTTTTTTGTGGTGTTGTGTGTGTTGTACTCACCTGTTGAGGTTGCAGGGGTCGAGTCCAAGCTCCTGGCCCCGCCTCTTCACGGTCGCTACTAGGTCACTCTCCCGAACCATTGAGCTTTATCGTACCTCTGCTTAAAGCTATGTATGGATCCTGCCTCCACTACATCGCTTCCCAAACTATTCCACTTCCTGACTCTCTGTGGCTGAAGAAATACTTCCTAACATCCCTTTGATTCCCTCTGTGTCTTCAGCTTCCAACTGTGTCCCCGTGTTGCTGTGTCCAGTCTCTGAAACATCCTGCTTTGTCCACCTTGTCAATTCCTCTCAGTATTTTGTAAGTCGTTTTTCATTCCCCCCTATCTCTCCGTCCTCCAGTGTCGTCAGGTTGATTTCCCTTTTAAACCTCTCCTCATAGACATACCTCTTAACTCTGGGACTAGCCCTTGTTGCAAACCTTTGCACTTTCTCTAGTTTCTTTACATGCTTGGCTAGGTGTGGGTTCCAAACTGGTGCCGCATACTCCAATATGGGGCCCAACGTACACGGTGGGACAGGGTCCTGAACGATTCCTTATTAAGATGTCGGAATGCTGTTCTGAGGTTTGCCAGGCGCCCATATGCTGCGGCAGTTATTTGGTTGATGTGCCTTCAGGAGATGTGCCTGGTGTTATACTCACCCCAAGACCTTTTTCCTAGAGTGATGTTTGTAGTCTCTTGGCCCCCTAGACTGTACTCCGTCTGCGGTCTTCTTTGCCCTTCCCCCAATCCTCAAGACTTTGCACTTGGCGAGATTGAACTCCAGGAGCCAGTTGCTGTACCAGGTCTGCAGCCTGTCCAGATCCCTTTGTATTTCTGCCTGGTCTTCGATCGAATGAACTCTTCTCATCAACTTCACGTCATCTGCAAACAGGAACACCTCGGGGTTTATTCCTTCCGTCATGTCGTTCGCAAATACCCGAAAAAAGCACTGGTCCAGGACTGACCCCTGTGGACCCGCTGGTCACAAAGGGGCCCACTCTGACACCTTTGCCACGTACCATTACCCCGCTGCTGTCTTCCTGACAAGTTTCCCTGATCCATTGCAGTGCCTTCCCTGTTATCCCTGCTTGGTCCTCCAGTTTTTACACTAATCTCTTGTGTGGTACTGTGTCAAACACCTTCTTGCAGTCCAAGAAAATGCAAACCACCCACCCCTCTCCCCTCTTGTCTTACTGCTGTCACCATGTCATAGAACTCCAGTAGGTTTCTGACACAGGATCTCCCATCCCTGAAACCATGTTGGCTGCTGTTGATGAGATCATTCCCTTTCTAGGTGTTCCACCACACTTCTCTTGATAATCTTCTCCATGCCCTTTGCATACTTTTAACATGTCAGTGACACTGGTCTGTAGTTTAGTGCTTCATGTCTGTCTCCTTTTTTAAAAATTGGGACTACATTTGCTGTCTTCCATACCTCAGGTAATCTCCCTGTTTTGATAGATTGTTGAATATTGTGTTAGTGGTACACACAGCGCCTCTACTCCCTCTCTCAGGACCCATGGAAAGATTTTAATCCGGCCCCATCACCTTTGAGGTATTTTAGCTCACTCAGAAGCCTCTTCACTTCTTCCTCGGTTGTGTGTACTGTGTCCAAACTTGGTGGTGTACCCCCACCTCTCTGTCTTTCTCGATCCCTTCTGTCTCTTCTGTGAACACTTCCTTGAATCTCATGTTGAGTTCCTCACATACTTTGCGGTCGTTTCTTGTCTCTCTCCTTTCCCTTTCCCTTAGCCTGATTGCCTGGTCCTTGACTGTTGTTTTCCTCCTGTTGTGGCTGTAAACAGCTTCAGGTTTAGATTTGGGTTTCACTGCTTAATAGTTTTCATATTGCCGTTGGGCCTCCCTTCTTACTGTGCATATTCTCTGGCTCTACAACTGCCTCCTTATTCCCTGGGTCCTTTGCCTTCTACACCTCTTCCATTCCCTAGCACACTTGGCTTTTGCCTCCCTGCACCTTTGGGTAACCATGAGCTCATCCTTGCTTTTTCATTATTCATGCTACCCTTGGGTACAAGCCTCTCCTCAGCTTCCTTGCATATTGTTGTTACATATTCCATCATTTCCCGTTTACTGGCTTCCTGCCAGTTTTCTGTCCCACTGAACCCCATTCGGGGAAATTCCTCATTCCCGCATTGTCCCCTTTCTTATAGTTTGGCTTCATTTCGCTGGCCCTTCCTGCTTCCCCCTCCACTTGTAACTCTACTGTGTATTCAAGCTTAAAAACCCCATGATCACTGGCCCCAAGGGGTCTTTCATATGTGATGTCCTCAATATCTGCACTAAATCAAGGTGAATACTAGGTCCAGTCTTTGCAGTTCATCCTCTCCTCTCTCTGGTAGTATCCCTTACGTGTTGGTACATGAAGTTTTCCAGTACCACCTCCATCATCTTAGCCCTCCATGTATCTTGGCTCCCATGTGGCTCCAAGTTCTCCCAATCGATTTCTTGTGGTTAAAGTCACCCATGATCAGTAGCTTTTCCTGCATGCATGAGCCCTCTGGCCACTGCAGCCAGTGTGTCAACCATTGCTATACTGCTCCCCTCATACTGTTGCCTGGCCTCCTGCTGTTCTGTGGTGGGTTATACATCACTGCAATTACCACTTTGGGACCTCCAGACTGAAGCTTTCCCTACTATGTAATCTCTTGCTTCTCCACTGTCTCCTCTCTTTCCCGCTCATCAAAATTCCATCAATTTTGATCAGTAGTGCCACTCTTCACCCCCCCCCCGTTCCCTCTGTCTTTCCTCAGGATTGATATCCCGTTGGAAAGATGGCATCTGTTATCAAACCTGTGAGCTTGGGTTTTTGTGAGAGCTATGATGTCCGGTGATGCCTCTTTGAACTCTTTCGTGCCACCCCCCTCCCACTTTTTGTTATTCCATCAGCGTTTGTGTACCATACCTTCAGTCTCCTCTCCAACACTGAGTTTTTGGGGATGTCTGTGAGGGTGGGGGGCCTGGTAATGTACTGTGGGATTCTATAGCTGAGTGTTGGGTGGGAGCTGTGAGTATGGATTGTGTTTGTGTTTTGGGATGGTGTGATAGGTTGTGGGGTTCTGGAGATGGTTCTGCGAGTGCTTGCTCTTGGTGCTCTGCCCTGCACTGGTTGACCCCTGCTGATTCTGTCCTTGTCTCCCTTCCTAGCTCCTTTCTCTTTTTTTGTCCTCTCCCTCAGCTACTGTCATTCTGTTGTGCTCTGTCTCTGTCTAGGAACACCCTCTTGTATTCTGCCGAGTACTTCAACCGTGGTTTCTCTTGGAGGATCCTGTTTTGCACTGTTTCTGTCCTAAAAATCAGCTTGATTGGTCATTTTCTCCCCTTCTCCCCCCCATCTTTCCTGCCAATTTCCCTTTCGTGTGTGTCCCGTCCCTTTGCTTCTCCTGAAGCCCATGAAAAAAACACTGACTTTGCCCTTTCCTCCTCCCATTGCCTTTCCCTCTGTGACTCTGGTTCCTGTCTGTACATAGCCATTTTCTCCCTTGTTTCTTCCAGAAGCTCTTGGTAGCATAGTCGTGCAGAGGCACGACTATGCTACCTATCACTCTCTCCATCTGTGCCCAGTTGCTCTCCCCTTTCACTCCTTGGCCCTGCTTGGCAGGCTGATATGACCCTAGCATAATTTATATCTCCTTCCTTCCTGTTCGGCCTCCCAGCTTCATATGCTGTGTCTTATCTGGTCAATGCCCCTGTAACTCACTTCAGCCTGTTTACCTCATCTTCTGGGACCCTATTCCTGGGTACTGCAGTTTCGACTTGTGACTCCCAATTCTTCTTCTCCTCCAACCTCTTTTTCAATTTCACAGAAAGCTCCATCTCCATTATTGCAGCAAGCTCTGCTAGTTTTCTCTCCCACTCTTGTTCCATCCTTTTGCACTGCTCCTCCATCCACTCCTCCCTACCAGAACCATTCTCCTCTGATCCCTGGATCCTTCAAGTCCCCACCATTTTTTTTTTTTTTGAGGGGGCGAGAAGGGAGAGAGGAAAGGGTGTGTGTGAGAGAGAGAGAGAGAGAGAGAGAGAGAGAGAGAGAGAGAGAGAGAGAGAGAGGAGGAGGAAGGGAAAGGTAAGGTAAGGTAAGGTAAGGTAAGGTAAGGTAAGGTAAGGTAAGGTAAGGTAAGGTAAGGTAAGGTAAGGTAGGTAGGTAGGTAGGTAGGTGTGTGTGTGTGTACTCACCTATTTGTACTCACCTATTTGTGGTTGCAGGGGTCGAGTCATAGCTCCTGGCCACGCCTCTTCACTGATTGCTACTAGGTCCTCTCTCTCCCTGCTCCATGAGCTTTATCATACCTCGCCTTAAAACTATGTATGGTTCCCGCCTCCACTACTTCACTTTCTAGACTATTCCAGGACTTGACTACTCTATGACTGAAGAAATACTTCCTAACATCCCTTTGATTCATCTGAGTCTTCAACTTCCAATTGTGACCTCTTGTGTATGTGTCCCATCTCTGGAACATCCTGTCTTTGTCCACCGTGTCTATTCTGCGCATTTATTTTATATGTCGTTACATGTCTCCCCTGACCCTCCTGGCCTCCAGTGTCGTCGGGCCCGATTTCCCTCAACCTTTCTTCTTTACGACAATCCCCGTAGTCTGGGACTAGTCTTGTTGCAAACCTTTGCCACTTTCTCTAATTTCTTGACGTGCTGACTAGGTGTGGGTTCCAAACTGGTGCTGCATACTCCAGTATGGCCTGACATAAATGGTTATACAGTGTCTTGAACGACTCCTTAATTTAGGTATTGGAACGCTATCCGTAGGTTTGCCAGGCGCCCGTATGCTGCAGCAGTTATCTGATTTAAGTGCGCCTCAGGAGATATGCTCGGTGTTATACTCACCCCAGATCTTTTTCCTTGAGTGAGGTTTGCAGTCTTTGGCCTCTAAACTATATTGTGTCTGCGGTCTTCTTTGCCCTTCCCCAATCTTCATGACTTTGCATTTGGCAGGGTTTAAAAACTCAAGGAGCCAGTTTCTGGACCAGCTTGTACCTGTCCAGGTCTCTTTGTAGTCCTGCCTGATCCTCATCCGATTTGATTCTTCTCATTAACTTCACATCATCTGCAAACAAGGACACTTCTGAGTCTATCCCTTCCTTAGTCGTTCACATAGGGTGTGTGTGTGTTTTTGGGTGTGTGTGGGGGGTGTGGTGGGGGGGGGATGTGTGTGTGGTGTGTGTGTGTGTGTGTGTGTGTGTGTGTGTGTGTGTGTGTGTGTGTGTGGGGGTTGTGTTTTTTTTACTCACCTAATTGTGGTTGCAGGGGTCGAGACTAAAGCTCCGGGCCCCGCCTCTTCACTGATCGCTACTGGATCCTCTCTCTCTCTGCTTCCTGAGCTTTGTCATACCTCTTCTTAAAACTATGTATGGTTCCTGCCTCCACTACTTCACTTGCTAGGCTATTCCACTTGCTGACAACTCTATGACTGAAGAAATACTTCCTAACGTTGGTGTGGGGTGTGTTTTTTACTCACCTAATTGTGGTTGCAGGGTCGAGACTCAGCTCCTGGCCTCGCCTCTTCAGTGACCGCTACTGGGTCCTCCCCCCCTCCCTGCTCCATGAGCTTTATCATACCTCGTCTTAAAACTACGTATGGTTCCTTCCTCCACTATATCACTTGCCAAACTATTCCACTTCCTGACTAATCTATGACTGAAGAAATACTTCCCAACATCCCTTTGACTCATCTGAGTCTTCAGGTTCCAAGTGACCCCTTGTTTCTGTGTCCCCCTCTGGAACATCCTGTCTCTGTCGACCTTGTCTATTCCACATAGTTTTTTGTTTTCACTATCATGTCTCCCTAACCCTCCTGTACTCTAGTGTCATCAGGCCCATTTCCCTTAACCCTTTAGGGTCCCAAAGGCCCAAAAACAAAGGGGTGCCCCAGTGTCCAAGAAATTTTGAAAAAAAAAAAAAAATTATTTTTTCTTACAGAATTAAAGAGTATATTTTTGTGAAGGTAATAAAACAAAAAAAAAAGTTCTGATCAGTACTTACCGAGATACAGAGGAGAGAAGTTGACCCAAAATGACCGGGGGGCGGCAACATTGGCGATTTCCGCAAACTCGCATTTCTTTATTTTACGTTTTTTATACTTTTTTTTCTAATTTTTTTCTTTTTCCTTGTAACATTTGTGGCCTGTGAGACCAATACTGTATATAATTATATATATAAACCTACTGTATTGAACACAATAACTGCACTAAAGTTATTATTATAATATTGTTTACCACTTTTGTCTATTACAATAAACATGCACAAATCTTGTGTAATATTAATGTTCTATCATTTATTTACATATGTGCAATCCCTGGACATGTTTTTAGAACTGCTGCAACTTGTGGAACTCCTTGAAACAAGGCAGCATGCACAAAGGTACTTTACATTCCTCACACATAACCCAAGTGTCTTTGCGTCTTTGTTGCAGTCGTTTTGTTTGTGCACAGACAACACATCTCTTCTGAGTAAATTTCTTCTTAGTTGCAGGATGCTGTATTACCTTCCCTCCTCAAATGCTTGGGTATATCCTGAGGAGTTCGAGGACGGTTTTGTATAGCAGGTGTTGTTACCTGGTATTTCATTATGAGTTGTCTGACAACAGACAAACAAAATTCACCATATGGTGGTCTGTTGCCAGTCTTCATTGGGACATATTATATGCAATGAGCATTGAAATGTCCATGAGATGGGAAAAAAAGTTCATGTACCACTTGTAACTCTTATGAACACAATCAACAAAGTCAATCTGCATGTCACATTTGTCAACCAAGGCATGTTTTGTGTATAATCAGTCACTGGTTTTCGAATATGTTCATTATCATTCTATCAACTTTGCCACTGTCTTGCATTTGTTAGGTGAATGGTTGCAACAATGGACATCTCGTTTGTCATGCCACTGTAATGCCATGATGTTACTGGCAGTAAACACCTGCACCCTTCACCACGAGTGGTTTGAACCTGGGCATATGTTTACGATTAGAATGCACTGTGCCACACACATCTGTCATTTTCCACTCGCAAGAATCACCGAGTAAAGGGTTTGTGTACCAGTTATCAGTATTTTAATGTATCCCCCTTTTACCAAGATAAGGTGCCATCTGCTTCTCACTACATCACCTGAGATACCCAATAACATCCTGGTATCTTTCAATGTTTTACTTCCTGTGTATACAACAATATCCAATACCAGGCCACTGTCACAGTCACAGAGTACAAACAGTTTTATACCAAAGCTTTCCTCTTGCTCAGAAATAACTGTTTGAACGACAGTCTACCTTTGAACAAAATCCAAGACTCGTACATGTTGAACTTTTGTTTCAGAAACATAAAAACATTTCTAGTTTTGTATAACCTGTCACTTCTATCAGGCCTGGTTTTGTCAGAGAAGTGCAACATACTAACAGTAAGAAAACCTTTCACGGGGATGATTTCACTGAAGACCAGGGTACAAATTAGCCGATCTGGGACCAGAAATTTTTAACTTATGCTTACAGACATGAGGCATAAGCATTATTTTTTGCAAAAGCAAATACATTCTGCAACAATTGTCTCTTTCCACCGGGGTTAGTCTTGACTTTTGGTGATATGATAATTCCACTTTGAGAGTCATCAAACTGGTGGGGCTTGGGAAAAAAAATTGGGATTTTGCTGCCCAATCCCAGATACAGTTTGCTGGTGGATATGGACATCATAAGCTGGTTGTGCTGGTAGTTGTGGCTGTGGTGGGCTGGTGGCTGATGCTCCGCTTTGTCCTTGAACTGAGGGGTCAGCAGCGTGGGTCCCAGCCTGGGGTGGTGAGTCATTATGGCCGTGGCACTACCCTCACCCCTACACCATCACCACCCAAAACCACCACCCACTGATGCCTGTGGTCTAAACTAAAGCCAAGTGTAGCCACATCATCCTCACTTTCACTGTCTATTCCTGGTGTAGGGCCATGGGGTGTACTCCATCCCCTGGGCACTGCATAGGGAAACACTACCGAGCGCATGTTTCGAGTATATTTCCGACGCTTTACTGGTGAATATGTTTCCTCACTATCACTACTCGAATGACGTCAAAAGCAATAAAATCACAATCCACGTCACTATCATCATTACTGAAGTCAAGGCCTGGCCCCGCGAAAATCATAGTTTTCCCCTTGCAAAGAGGGACAACTGAACGTGACTGAGGGTGCCCACACCAAGGTAGAAGGTTGAGGATCGTCAGGGTTTCTGCATTATTATCGATATCCTGGTCATTCCTTTCGGTCACTAAAATGATCAAAGCCAAGAATTCGTCTTCATTTTCCCTTTCATCAGTCAGAACTTCAGATAGGAAGAGGAAAAGTCCCAATTTTCCTTGGAGTGAGAGCTGCCTTGCGACGAGGCATGGTGAACAATGGTAACTGAACCGGCGTTCCCACAATGCTATGAGGCGCCTAGAATTTTTGTTTGCGACGCACACACACCCAACCCTTCTCTCACATTAAGGCTACCAGCCTTTTCGCACAAATTTGACGCCGCTAAAATTTTTTGGCGTAGTTTCTACGGTTTGGACCCTTAATGTAAGCCATAGCTCTGGAACTAACCTTGCCGCAAACCTTTACATTTTCTCTAATTTCTTGACTGCTTGACCCGGTTTTGGGTTCCAAATTGATGCCGCATACCCAGTAGGGGCCTGACGTACACGGTGTACAGTGCCCTTGACGATTCCTTACTAAAGTATCAAAATGCTATTCTCAGGTTTGCCAGGCGCCTATATGCTGCAACAGTTATCTTGTTGATGCGTGTGTGTGTGTGTGCGTGTGCGGGTTTCGTGGGGTTTTGCATGCTGAGAGATAACACACACAAAGTGCCTCATTACTTGGCCATATCTAGACCAACACCATATCTCCACTACAAGCAGATTTAATCAAAGACCCAAAACTACAGACCACTACCCCACCTTTCTCATAACCAACTTACGTAAACTGCCTTAAGACAAGTAAGATCTCTTTTAGCCTACATGACGAGTCATGAGTAAATAATTTAATATTAGCACTAGGTGACATTAATTGGGAAAATAGATATGCATTGTTCAATCAAAATGATCAGATCACCGCAAAGAACTAAACAGCCCATGGCTAAAATAATATATCCTCAAATCCATTGATAAAAAGCACCCACATGAAAAATGTTCAGATTAGGCCTGAATAACTAAAGAACTGACTAAACGATCCCTGTCAATAGAGCCTCTCCTCACTTGCAACGTACTCATTTACCAATGACTCTAACTTACAAAAGGGCTCTCTGACCAGTATACATACCTAAATAATGATATTAGAGCTGATTTTCCTCTGTTCTTTTTCATTAAAATATAAAGACACTATTATATAAATATTTAAAAAATATACCAGAAATTTATTAAATGGTGGAAAAAAAAACATTAAACAATGTCGAAGATGGTTGACACAAACCCATACCATTACAGTATGCTCCTCACGTAGTGACAAATTCGTTTTACCGATTCGGTCTTGGGACAAAACTCCGTCATTAAGTGAGGAGAGGTTGTACTCACAAATCTAATACAGAAATCAAAGCAAATGTATTATGCAAATAGATTTATTGAAATAAAAGGTGATATGAAAAGGATCTGGAAACTCTCTCTAAAATTTTTGGGGGCTCTAGAAAACTGTCTAGAAACAGAGATAAACTTAATTAATATATGGGGTTGTAAGAGAAGTGATATGCGCGGGTCTTGGCAAGAGGTGTGGGGTTAAAAGATAAAGAATCTAACACAAAGTGGGATTGTCACAGTTGCTCTTCGCTGATGACACTGTGCTTTTGGGAGATTTGACGAGAAGTTGCAGAGGTTGGTGGATGAGTTTGGTAGGGTATGTAAAAGAAGAAAAATTAAAAGTGAATATAGGAAAGAGTAAGGTGTAGGAAACAAGAAGTTAGGTTTATGAAAGATTGGATATCCGATTGGAGGAGAGAGTATAGAGGAGTGAATGTATTCAGATATTTAGGAGTAGACGTGTCACCAATGGGTCTATGAAGGGTGAGGTGAATCATAGAACTATGAGGGGAAAAATGTGAGTGGTGCACCAAGAGTTGTGGAGACAAAGAACTTTGTCCATGGAAGCAAAGAGGGGTTTAGTTATAGCTATAACAACCCTCTTATATGGGTGTGAATATGGGGGGTGAATATTGCAACAAGGAGAAGGCTGGAAAGGGAGTGGAGATGTCATGTTTGAGGGCAATGTGTGGTTTTTGAATATAATGCAGGAATTCATAGTTTTGGAAATATGAAGAGGTGCGGGATACCAAAACTATTATCCAGAGGCTGAGGAGGGGTTGTGGAAGGTGGTTCGGACATGTAGAGGGGAATGGAAAAAAAAATGAATGACTTCGAATGTATAAATCTGTAGTGAAGGGAAGGTGGGGTAGGGGTCAGCCTGGGGAAAAGGTTGGAGGGAAGGGGTAAAGGAGATTTTGTGTGCGAGGGGCTTGGACTTCCAACAAGATGCGTGAGCGTATTTGATAGGATGAAAGGGGAAAATGGTTTTAAAACTTGTGTGCTGTTGGAGGTAGAAAGTAAAATTTTAAAAGGGATTTAGGGGAAAATGGGAGCCGATTTAGTCCTGGCGATGGAAAA
>NC_069440.1:486549-508366 GCF_026875155.1 Cherax quadricarinatus | reverse complement strand
CTCCTACCCTCATAAAAACTCTTAACAGCATTTAGTAACTTACACCTATTCCATATACTTGCAACATCTGCCACATTGTTCCTTATCCACTTCTATCATATGCCTTTTCTAAATCCATAAATGCAATAAAAACTTCCCTACCTTTATCTAAATACTGTTCACATATATGCTAGGTAGTAGGTTGGTAGACAGCAACCACCCAGGGAAGTACTACCGTCCTGCCAGATGTCTGTGAAACAGAAACCTGTAACTTTTTTGCATGATGGTAGGATTGCTGGTTTCTTTTTCTGTCTCATAAACACACTAGAGGATAGGGGGGCAATGTGGCAGATGTTGCAGGTGTATGGTTGTAGGAGGTAGGTTACTGAAAGCAGTGAAGAGTTTTTACGAGGATAGTGAGGCTCAAGTTAGAGTATGTAGGAAAGAGGGAAATTATTTCCCAGTAAAAGTAGGGCTTAGACAAGGATGTGTGATGTCACCTGGTTGTTTAATATATTTATAGATGGGTTGTAAGAGAAGTAAATGCGAGGGTCTTGGCAAGAGGCGTGGAGTTAAAAGATAAAGAATCACACATAAAGTGGGAGTTGTCACAGTTGCTCTTTGCTGATGACACTGTGCTCTTGGGAGATTCTGAAGAGAAGTTGCAGAGATTGGTGGATGAATTTGGTAGGGTGTGCAAAAGAAGAAAATTGAAAGTGAATACAGGAAAGAGTAAGGTTATGAGGATAACAAAAAGATTAGGTGATGAAAGATTGGATATCAGATTGGAGGGAGAGAGTATGGAGGAGGTGAATGTATTCAGATATTTGGGAGTGGACTTGTCAGCGGATGGGTCTATGAAAGATGAGGTGAATCATAGAATTGATGAGGGGAAAAGGGTGAGTGGTGCACTTAGGAGTCTGTGGAGACAAAGAACTTTGTCCTTGGAGGCAAAGAGGGGAATGTATGAGAGTATAGTTTTACCAACACTCTTATATGGGTGTGAAGCATGGGTGATGAATGTTGCAGCAAGGAGAAGGCTGGAGGCAGTGGAGATGTCATGTCTGAGAGCAATGTGTGGTGTGAATATAATGCAGAGAATTCGTATTTTGGGAAAGTTAGGAGGAGGTGCGGGATCCAAAAACTGTTGTCCAGAGGGCGGGAAGGTTGTTGAGGTGGTTCGGACAGAGAGAAAATGGACGAAACGGGTGTTTCAAGGGTATCAGTCTGTAGGGGAAAGGGAAGGCGGGGTAGGGGGGGCCTGGGAAAAGGTTGGAGGGGGGGGAAAAGGAGGTTTTGGTGCGAGGGGTTTTTGATTTCCAGCAGGCTGCGTGGCATGTTGATAGGATTAAATGGAGACAAAGGGTTTTTTTAATACTTGCGTGTGTTGGAGGGGGAGCAAAGTAAATTTATAAAGGGGTTCAGGGAAACCGGCGGGCCCGGGACTTGAGCCCTGGAGATGGGAATACAGTGCCTGCATCTGAAGGGGGGTGTTAATGTTGCGTTTAAAAACTTAGGGGGAAAGCCCCTTCTGGAAAGCGTGAGGGTGAAGATGGTGAAATTTTTTTTTTTTTCGGGCCACCCTGCCTTGGGGGAAAAATGCCCGTGTGATAAAAAAAAAAATAAAAAAAAATTATGTTAAATGTAAACATTTGATCTTAATCCCTCCCACTCTGAAGCCCCTTGTCATCTGCATTCAAATTCTGTTTTACTCTATTCTTTAATTTAAACCCCCTCCCATATACTTTCCTCAGTAAAGTTATTCTTTTTAATTTTTACAATTCTTTTGCCCCCTTTCCCTTTAATAAAGGGACTAGCTGCTCTCCCCAACCCCGGTACCTTCCCTTTTTCTACATTTATTAAAAAAAGTACCAACCCACCCAAACCCTATACCCCCCCTGTTTTTTAGCATTTCGTCAGATCCCTCATTTCCAGTGTTTTACCCCCTTTAAATTCTACGTAATCCCTCACGTACTCCACCACACTTACTTCTTCTTCTTCACCCCTAAAAGTGGTATACCCCTGGCCGTGCATAAAATTTTCGCCCCCTTTCTTCCTCAACATTTAAATTTCCCTCAAAAATTTCCCCATCTACTAATCCTCTTTTCCCTTTACAAATTCCCCACTTTTTTTTAATGACAAATCCATACTTTCCCTAGGTTTTCAAATTGTTTAACCCCAAAAATTTTTCTTATTTTATTAAAATTTCTTGACAGGCCTCTCCCACTCTATCATCTGCTCTCCTTTTGCCCTTTTCACACCTTTTCCCTTTCTTTACTCTCCAATCCCTTGCTTTTTATAACACTTCGCTTTAAAAAAAACCTCTCAAAAGCTACCTTTTTCTCTTTTTAACCCCTTTATTCTCATTCCCAGTCCTCCTCTTTCCTCCTGCACCCCCCCTCATATAATCACAAACTTTCCCCCACATTCAAATACTGATTTTTAAAACTTTTCCCAAACCCCTCTTCAACCCCCCATACTCTTTTTTGCATAGCCCCCCTTTCTCCCAAATAGTCGCTTAATCTCTCATGTAACACCTCCCTGGTTTTACATACTTAAAATTATATATATATATATATATTTTATATATATATTATATAAATTTATTTTATAATATTATATATATATTTTATTTTTTTTTTTCAAGAAGGGGGGTCGGGAGTTGATACTTTTTTTTTTGCTGATGATACTGTGCTTTTGGGGATTTAAAAAAAATTTTGCAAAGGTTGGGGCGATTTTGGGGAGGGTGTGTAAAGGTAGAAATTTGAAAGTGACAAGAAAAGAGAAAGGTGATGAGGGTTTCAAACAATTTAGTTAAAAAAAAATTGGAAAAGTAGTAAGTTTTTTTCAGGTATACAAAATCGTAATAGTTTTACATAGCGCATATTTTAGAAAAACCTAGGATAACCCGAAAAAGTCAGACGGTGATTTTTCCCATTGGGGTCCTTTTACCTTATTTTATAATATGAAGGTTAAATTTTTTCTTTTAAATTTATAATGAAAAACATCTTATATTTAAAAAAGCTATTACTTCATGGGGTCTTTAAAGACTACAATCGGGGCCCATTACTGGGAAATAAGGTAAAATTTTACATGTGTGTTAGCTAAAAAATAAAAAATCATTCCCTCCCTTTCTGAAAGTACTTTCTCAGCCCCCTTTTTGGCATCTTCTTGAACTGGTTCATGTTTGACTGGTTTTGATGTGTGGGCAGTCTGTTCCATTCCTTTATTGCTGTCAATAAAAGGTGTTTGAAGCCGGCATGAGAGGGTATACAAAGTTGTGCTCTGTCCCCCTAGTATATGTTTGCTTTGGTTCCCACTTGACAAAAATTGACAGCAAGATTTTCTGGCAGTTTGTGAGCGTTTTTTAAACATGATTTAGCTTCAGGTTTTTTATCTGTCTTCATCATTCACTACCCAAATCTGTATTCATTTGCCTTACTGTTTTTGGGGCCCGGGCCCCAGGAGGATCTTCAGTTTTGTTTGGGTGATTTGCAGTCTATCTTTCATTTGTTTGTCAAGGCAGGTACCAAAAGAGAAAAGGTAATCCATATGACACTGTAAAAGGCTGCAAGGGTCCTGCGACCCTCGTGGAGACACTGTGCTTGTTTAGGGGAATTTCAGTCTGGCATTCGCTTTCTTTACTACACTGTTCCCTTCAATTCTCCTGAATGGGGGTCAAAGGGGATTCCCAGTTTTTTTATGATGAAAAAAAAAGTGAGGGGTTTTCCCCATTACACGGACTTTAAAAATTTTTTTCCCTTTTATCAGTTTATGTTTCATCCCAAAAGAAATGACTTCTTTTTTCCTGAGGTGTAATGATAGTTTGCTGTTACTCCATTTGCTGAGGACCCCATTTCCCAGTGTTAATACATTAGCTATATCTTGTGGGTCTTTACCTGACACTAACAGAGCACTGTCATTGCTACAGTAGGAGTTGCACTTGACACTGATAGGCATGTCACTGACATGCATAAGAAAATAAGGGCCCCAAAATATACCTTGGGGAAGCCACATGCTTTCAGCAGGGGGTTCTGTTTCTGTTTTGTGTTTTTTGCAATTTGTTCCTGTGTAAGGTAGGATTTAAAACCCAGTTCAAAACCTATACGATAGCTTGAAGTTTCTTACATAATTTTTGTGGTTGCAGTATCGAAGGCCTTTTGAGGTTAGGTTACCATCCCTATGAGGCCCCCCAATGACATTTCAGTTCAGTGTAATCCACAGTTAATTAGGGAGGGCGGTTTTTGGTAATCTTCAAAAGCCCAATGAAGTTGGGAATGTTGTTGTCATTAAGGTATTAATACTTGACGTACGCTCCCCTCTCTAGTTTTTTGGTATTATACTGAGTATACTTCAGGCCATAGTTGTTACATGACCTATATTTTTTAAAGATAGGAGTAATTTTGGGCCCTCTTGAACCCTTGGGTCGGTATTGTGGTGACTGAAGATTTTTATGTGAGAAATAGGGTTTGACTTTCAGAAGCCCCACTTTTAGGAACTTAGAGGGTTTTATCTGGGCAGTGCTCTTAGCGGGGTTTTTAAACCCTGTTATTTCTTTTTTAATAAGTCTGAGAACATTACTAGTTGAAACTGTTTGGGGTTCCCCTTTTTTTGGTATGTATGTTTGAAACTTATCAGAGTTGTGTTAAAGGTTTTTGATGCAGTGGTTTTTAAATTACTAGGTTGATGCAAAGATGTGTAGTAGGAATTGAAAAAATTTTGCCCCTTAGAGTTTCGGGGGCTACCCCCTTATCGATAGTGGTCTATGTTAGACCATTATGGTTTATGGTATCCCCCAACTGTTTTAGTTGTTCCCAAGCTTTTGGGGTTATGCTTATACTCTTCAATTTTTGGAATAGGGCTTTGCCTTTGCCCCCTTTTTTAATTTTCTGCACTCGTTCTCCCCCTTTTGGAAATTTCTTTAGTGCTGCATACTGTCTGTTTGCTTTAAATTTTTTAGCAGTGGTCTCTGTTTTTCATTTATCTAATATTCGTAGTCACCCGGGGTTCATTCTTCGTTAATCCTAACCTCTTTAACTGGTGTTTTCAAGGATGGTAGTAAACGTTTTAAATTTTTCCCGGGATGGAGAGAGGGGATGGAAGAAGTGTTTTGTTTTCGATTTTGGGGAGTTGACTTGTCGCAGTGGGTTTAAACCCATGAATTAATAAAGGAAGAAAGGTGAGTGTTGCTGAGGTATCTGTGTTTTGGGGGAGTTCTAAAAAAAAATTTGAAAAGGTTAGTGGACGGTTTGGGAGGGTGGTAAAGGGTAAAAAGTTGAAGTAAACATGATAAGAGAAAGGTGAGGGGGTATCAAACAATTTAGATAAAAAAAAATTGGTAAACACATTGGAGAGAGGGATTTGGGAAGAAGTAAATTTTTTCGATATTTCGGAGTTGATTGTCGCGGTGGGATTAACCATAGAATTGATGAAGGAAAAAAGGTGAGTGGTGCTTTTTGAGGTTCTGTGGAGAAAAAAACGTTATCCATTAGGTTAAGAAGGGAAAGTACGAAAGTTAGTAGTCCCAACACACTTATATGGGTGTAAAGTTGGGTTGTAAATGCTGCAGTGAGGAGGTGGTGGAGGCAGTGGAGAGTCTGTTAAGGGCAATGTGTGGTTAAAATTATCTGGAAAAATTAAGTGTGGAAATTAGGAGGAGGTTTGGAGTTACTAAAGTATTAGTAGAGGGCTAAAGGGGAGAGGTTGTTGAGGGGGTTTTGGTCTTTTTAGAGAGAAGGGGGCAAAGTAAAATGACTTGGGGGTGTATAAATCTGTGGGGATGGAGGCGGGGTGGGGCCCCATCTTTGAAAGGTTTGGGAAGGGGGGGTTTTTAAAGGAGGTTTTGGGGGGGAGGGGTTTGGGAAATTTCCCAGCAAGTGTGCGGGTGGTGTGTTAAATGGCTAAAGGGAGAAATGTTTTTGGGACCTGATGAGTTGTTGGGGTGTGAGCAGGGTAAATTAAATATTTGTAAAGGGGGTTTCAGGGAAATGATTACCCGGACTTGAGTCCGGAAAAGGGAAAGTCAGTGCCTCACTTTAAAGGAAGAGTTTGGGATATTGGCAGTTTGGAGGGAATCAAAACTGTATATTGAGCCCCTCTGCAAGACGTGTTATGTGGTAAGGGTTTGAAAGTGTTGAAGGATGATGGAATTTTTTCTCTTTTTGTTTTTCTTTGATTTGGGTACCGTGCTTTGGGGGGGAAATGGCCCCCGACATGTAAAAAAAAAAAAAAAGGACTTTTTTCCCGGGGGAAAAGTAAAAAAGAATTTTTCCCTCAAAGGCATGGTGTCGTGAGGGTGAAAAAATCCCAGGAGCAAGGGGGGGAAAAACCCCGTCCCCTGTATAAATTACAAAATTTAAAAAAGAAAAACTTTTTTTTTTCATTTTGGTACCCGCTTATGGATAGGGGCCAGTTCATTAAAAAAAAAAAGAAAAATGTCATGCAATAGGAAAAAGATGGGGTGGATAATGAAAAATTTTTCAAAAAAGGGAAAATTGCCCAGTAGTGACTCTATGTTTGTCTCTTTGCTTATGGCATTTTTTAATGTGATGGCTCCATTTAAGGCAGGAGAGATGCGAAGTGAAACTGATAGAGATAATTTAGGGCCCTATAAAATCAGACAAATCAGTTAATTACTGAGAAGCCTAAAGGCCCTAAATATGTTTACTGCAGGGAAGGGAGATTTACATGATAATGTGTAAGGGGAAACTTTTGGGGGCCTGGTCTAAAAATTTGATGGCCATGATCCCCTTACTGGAATAAAAAAACTTGGAAAAATAAAATAAAACCAGGAAAAAAGGGGAGCCTGAGACAAATAAGACAACAATAAATAAACAGTTTGGGTCCAGATGATAAACTTCTTCCCAGAAGATTCAAAAAACTACAAGAATTTTTTCAAGAGAAAGATCCCAATACAGTGGCCCCCCGGGTTAAGTATTTTTCACCCAAAAAAGTATGTTCGGGGCCCAGTCTGACAAATTTTTCCCCATAAAAAATATTGTAAAGTAGTTTAGTCCATTTCAGACCCCCAAAAAAACTACACGTACAAACGCACTTACATAAATACATTTACAAAATTTGGTGCATTCGGAGGTAATCGTTATGCGGGGGTCCACTGTATTTAAAGGGGAAATTAATAGGATTGATGGACATTTTGGGGAGATGGAACAGTTACTCCGGGGCAAGTTGGAAATTTAAAGAACTGATAAAACATTTGTATTTGATTTTACGTTTCTGTGAATTTAAACCTGATGAAAAGGATCAGACTTTGAAATATATTTTTGGAAACTCTGTTTTTTAAAAATATTTAACTTTTTTGCGTATCACTCCCGCCTTCTTGGTGGGTACGTGATATACCACTGTAAAATGTGAGATGAAAACTATTAATTTAAATTATATTACCCAATTTTTCCAAACCCTTTGAGGGAGGATTTTGATCAAAATAAATGCTGTGAAAACTTTTTGATGATAAAATTCCCTCTTAGTATTTTTTCCCCATCATCGAAAAATTCCCTTTTGCAAGGGTTTTGGGCAGTGAGAGCGAGAAAAGTTTGGTTGTCCTAACTCATATCCCAGCAAATTATACTAATGACAATGCAGAAATATGATAAAATTTTTAACCCGGGTTTTTTATGATTGAATTTGGATTATTAGTTCTTAAAAAATAATTTTGAGAGCTTACTTTTCGTCCCTAAGTGATGGTCAGTGAAAGTGTTCATTTTGGGGTCATGAGAGTGAAAGAGAAAAGAACTAATAGATTTTATATTGCAACCCGGGAAAAAAAAAAATAAAGGGAGGGGTTTGGGGATGCCTTGGGTGTGTTTGGTTGCTACTGGCAGTACCCTGTGTGATGTCAGCACACCCAATGTAGGGGGCTGCTTGCTGGCGGTTAGTGTGTGGAAGGCTGGTCAAGTTAGTTCATGTGAAAAATAGTCGGTTAGTGTGTTGAGGACAGGTCGGGTAGTGTGTGTAAAAGAACCCGGTTGAGGTGTGTCGTGTAAAGAAAGTCGAGGTGTGTCAGTGAAGAAGGGTCGAGGTGTGTCGTGTGAAGACACGGTCGAGGTGGTCGTGTAAAGACACGGCGAGGTGTGTATGTGAAGACACAGTCGAGGTAGGTCAGTAAAAGAAGGGGTCGAGGTAGTGTCGTTGAAGACATGGTAAATTTTAGTGCGTGTAAAGCCCGGTAGGTAGTGTCGTATGAAGAGAAAAGTATGTTAAGGGTGTGGTGGAGTTTGTCAGTGATAACTCAGGTGAGGATGTAACAAATCATATGCCTTATCAAAGGTTTTTGTAACCCCGTACAAAAGGTGTGTTTATGAACAGAGAAAGGTATCAGCACAGAGAACAGGGGGGTCGGTGACAGAGGGAAACATGTTAGACGCAGAAAAGGGTGTCGGTGACTGGAGAGAAGGGGTGTGAGTAACAGAGAAAAAAGGGTTTTGTGACTGGAGAGAGAGATGTAACGGGAAAGGTGTCTTAGAACGGAGTAAAGGAGTGTCACGAGACTTAGGGAAAGGGAGTGTTTGTGGCAGGGGTAGGTAGGGTCAGATAAATTTTAGTGTAAGTGTATTAAGTCAAAGAATTATTCTTTTTTATTTAAATTTTTGTGTAAATAAAAAAATATTTTTTGTTAAAAAAAAAAAAATTTTACTAGTAAAGATTATAAAATTGTATGTGTTTTTGTATTGGCTTTTTGCATGTTTCAGGTTTGGTAATGGGCGAGTTTTTTAAATTTTATATAAACTATTGTTTTTGTTCCCTAGAAGCTTCATTGCCAAATTTGTAAATTGTAAAAGTTTATAAAAAGTTTTTTGGGAACGTAGTTTCTTGGGTATATTCTTCCACACTTTAAAGGGTACAAATAACTAAAAGAATGAGGGTAAGTTTACTGTAAATTTTTTTCCCCCCCTCTGTAGCACAACAAAAAAAAATGTTTGTATAAATTTTGAGTTGTTTTGGAAAATAAACCCTAACCCCATTTCTCCCACATGTTCTTTTCATCATAAAACCCATTTTTTGTTTCTGTGGTTTTCAGTTGTTAAACCGCATTACAAAGGGTTTACTGTGCTTTATTTGGCATTTTTTAAAAAATTCGTTTAATAACTTTAATTGATAACTTTAAAATTTTGTTTTTATGCAAAAAATTTTTTGAGATAAATACGAACTGAAATTTAAGGAAAAAAATAACTGTTTTTGTTGTCACATTGACTTTGTTACATATTGTTGAAAAGTGTTTGAAGCAGATACGTATATGTAAAGTTAAATTGAATATTTATTAAATTTTTTGGTTGTTTATTTTTTGGGGTTTTTTCTAACATGTTTTTAAAAAAATTTGTGTTTTTTCTGTTGGTGTTTTGCTCACTTTATGTAGTTATTTTAGGTACTGTGAAAGAAGTGTTTTATTTTTTGGTTTTAAAATGACCCCGAATTATTTGAAAAATTTCCTTTTTTCGCGTTTTTGGTCCCCTTTATTTTGGGTGATCATAAAGTGGGTTCAGCTGTGAAATGGTCTTTCCCCGTGACATGAGAACTTGTCATTTTTTTAGGCCGAGTTTATTTGAACAAAAGGCATTCCCCCGGCCTCAGGGGTTCATCCTTTGAAACGCATGACTTGGGGGAGATTCTGATTGGAACCGCACTTTATCCAATCAATGTGATGATGACAGATTTGTGAAAAAACTTGGCTCCCCGTGAAGACCAAAAAGGGTTTTGGGGGCATTATGGCTCACCTAAGTCCCCAATAACAATAGTCCCGAAAAAAAGATCCCTTAGACTGGAAACTGATCAAGCTAACAAATCATTTTAAGGGGAGAGGGGCATAGTGCAGACAGTGGGTTTGGTCTTTACTGCAGGCAAGGGAAGAGAACAGCTTGAGTTGATGCATGGAAAAAAGTGAACCCCCTTAAAGATAGCCGCAAATCATCGACAATACCTCCCCCCCAAATTCAATAGGCATTTTGGTACAGTAACCCAACATTAGCATTGAAGGATATCTAGGCTTGGTATTAAAGGTGATAGTGAGTATTTTAATAATTTAAGGAAAATTTAAAACCTAGTAGTTTTTTAATTGTCTAGTGTACAATTTTAATTTTGTTGATTCACCCAAATGAATCAAACTAAAATTCAAGTTTAATCTTGCCCGTTTTATAATTAAAATAGTATTGGTATAGAACTTGATATCTATTTGTGGAAAAATTGAACTTTTGTCAGTTATGTGTTGCTCAGTAGCTGTTTGCTTATGAAATGGCTTTAACTTTAGTCTTTAATTATAATAGTTTTGGTATGAGTATTAAAGATTCACTTATTTAAAATTACAATGCCAAATTCTAATTGTGAGTTTTACTTTTGCACCCGCCTTATACAGTGTCCCCCCCGTATTAAGGGAATCGTTTTCCCGACCCACCCCAGATATGGAGTGAACCTTTATATAAGGGCATTTTTCGTTTACTACATTTTAAATAAAGTTTAATTGATTAATTAACATAATAAGACTTACCAAAAGTTAAACCCCCCAATTTATTTTTGTGTATTACCTATTTTGTTGCAGGGGTTTAGTATGCTTGTCCCTGCTCTTCACTGATTGCAACTAGGTTCTCTCTCCCCGCTCCCTGGCTTATAAAAATTGTTTAAAAAGCTATGTATGGCACCCGTGTATTATACACAGGTGGGTACTGTCCCGACATAAAGTGGTATCATTTTTAAACCACAAAACTGCCACCTGCCCAAAATTTTTTACCCCGGGGAAATTCTTTAGGTCTTTCATTATTCATACTTTGAAAAATTTAAGGGGCCCTTAGGGTCCACATGTATCTGGTTATATTCAGGAAATGACTATGTTGCGTACTAGTATGCCTCATATCAGAAGTAAAAGGAAAGGCACTGGAGTTGTTGTTCCCCACCCGCTTCCCTACGAAAAGGGGTTACGGGGGTAAAAATGACTATTCAGTCCAAATTTTTTACAATTTCTTCTACTAACAGTGGAATTAAGCCACAAAGCACATGGTATATTTAACTCAGGATAACCCCCTCAAATCAAACGTGTGAACAATCTCCAAATTTTGATGGTATTCATTTAATCCTTTCGGGCGAGACCTGTTCAGCTTGCTCTCAGGGTAGAAAAATTTAAAAAAAAAAAAAATTTTGTGAAAAGTGGGAAATTTTTTTGAAAGGGAGTGAAAAAAAGGGATGAAATTTGTTTGGGAAAAATTTTTAGAATGGGGCACTCTTGCAAAAAATTTAAAAGGTTTTTAGGATATTTACACATTAGAGATTTTGCCAAATTTTTTCCCTATTTTGGCCAATTCCCTTTTTCAATTGACAAAATCTAGCATTTTGCAATACAGTGGACCAACCAACAATATTAATTTCCTGAGGTATTTTTAAAGAAATTTCGTTTGTGAGTTAAATTTTCCCCCTAAGAAATGTAAAGGAAATCAAAATTAAAACCCTGCAAGACCCCAAATAATTTAAAAAAAAAAAAAATTTTACCCCTAAATATTAATTTTAATACACACCAAAAAGAAGAAAACATGTACAATTAATGACACTTACCTTTATTGAAGATCTGGTGTGTTGATGGGATGGGGGGGGGGGCTGTGGTGGGGTTAGTTTTAGAAGGGAATCCCCCCCCATTGGATTGAGGGGTCAAGTCTTTTTGGGGGGTTTCTTCCCCTTTTTTTTAATGCCACTAGGACCGCTTTAGAGTCACTGGACCCCTGTTGCACAAAAATATTGTCCATAGAGGCCCTTTCTCCCGTTCTTTATTTTTTTTTTTTTTTTTTTTTTTTTTCAACAAATCGGCGTCTCCCCGAGGAGGGTGACCCAAAAAAAAAGAAATCCCCCAAAAAGAAAATACTTTAATATATTCAACCCCCCCCTTTTCACCCTCGACATTATCACTGTTTTTGCAGAGGTGTCAATACAACAGTCTAGAAGATAACTTAAAGATACACAACATTCCCCCCAAAAGCCAACCCCAAACCCCCCTTTTTAAGTGCAGGCATTGTACTTCCCCTTTCCCGGACTCAAGTCCCACTATTGAAAAAACCAGTTTCCTGAACCTTCACTAAATATTCCCCCGTCACACCCAACAGATCGTCAGGCCAATACCCTTTTCCTTATCCATCTAAACCGCTCACGCACGTTGCTGGGGTCCCAAACCCCCCGCCCACAAAAAAACCCTTTACCCCCCCTCTCCAACCATTTGAGGCGTCCCACCCCCCTTTCCCTTCCCCCATAGATTTATATGCTTTCTGTCCTTTATTTTATCCTTTCCCTAAATGCCCCAAACCCCCTCAAAAACCCTTTTCCCCCGATAAGCTTTTTTAAATCCACACCTTTCCTAATTTCCCCCACTTGAAATTTTTTGCATAATATTTACACCCCAAAATTGCCTTAAAGGACATTCCACTGCCTCCAAAGCCTCTCGCTGCTGCATTCACACCCAAGCTTACACCAAAAGATTGTTGGGCTATATCTTTTATAATCCCCTTCTTGCCTCCCTGATAAGTTTTTTTTGTTCCCTTACCTTAATGTGCCCTCTCCTTTTTTCCCATCAATTCTTTGATTAAACCCCATCCTTCATAAAACCCCGCGAAAAATCAACTCCCAGTATTGAAAAATTTTCCCTTTTCCCACTCCTCCCCAATTTGATATTCATTTTTTCTTTTCTAAATCATTTGATACCCCCATCACCCTTTTTTTTTCTAGTTTATTTTCTATGTTACTTTCAAATTTCCCCTTTTTTCACTCCCCAAATGTCCCCTAACCTTTGCAATTTTTCTTTTGAATCCCCATAAGCCAGTATCATCAGCAAAAAAAACTGTAAACTCTTTTATATTTGGTTCCCCTAATTTAATCCCACCCCCCTTTCCCCAACACCCTAGATTTCTTCTTTTACAAATCTTTAAAAAATATATACTGTATATGTATATTAAAAACCTGGTGACATTAACATCCCTGTCTGACCTACTTTTACCGGGAAGTAGTCTCCCCCTCTTTACACACCCCAACCCGGCCTCACTTCCCCATGAAAAACTTTTCGCTTTATAATTACCCCTTTCTATACGGGACCCCCCCATAACGATCACCCCCGAATGCGACCAATTTTGTAAGTGTATTATGTAAGTGCGTTTTAGTGTATGTTTGGGGGGCTAAAATGGACTAATCTACTTCCCAAAATCCTTTTGGGAATAAAATTCGGTCGGGATGGACCTGAAAAATCTTCTGGAGTGAAAAATACGTTAACCGGGGTCCAGTACTTGCAAACATCTCCACATTTTCCCTATCCATCTATCTATTCTATTCTAAATCCAAAAAAGCAAAAAAAAACTTTTCCCATCTTTTTCTAAATATTTAAATATGTTTCAATAAAACTTTATCTAACATCCCCTTTCCACTTGAAACCTTTCCCCATCGCAATCCCAAAATTTTGTCTTACCTTAATTCTTTTATAAAAACCCCACCATACACTTTTCCCGGATACTAGTAAACATATTCCCCTTTTAAATTTTTACAACTTTGTTCCCCCCCCCCTTTCCCCTTTATATAAAGGGTATACATGTCTTGCCCCAAACCCCAGGTACGTCCCCCTTTTACATTTATTAACAAAAAATTCCAACCCCTGCAACACTATATCCCCCCCGCTTTTAAATTTCTTTATGATCCCCTCGTTCCCGTGTTCCCCCTTTCATTCTCGTAATGCCTCACGCACCCCCCCCACACTCACATCCGTTTTCATTCCTAAAAGTGGAAACCCCCCTGGCCCGTGCATGAAATTAAGCTTCCCTTTTTTCGTCGCTTTAAAAAATTTCCCCAAAATATTTCGCCATCTATCCAAAACCCCCCTTTCCCCCTTACTAAAATCCCCCACTTGTTTTTTTTGACAAACCCTTTTTTTCCCCAGGTTTCTAACGGTTTAATCACCCAAAAAAATTTTTATTTTCATTAAAAAATTTCTTGACAGTGCCTCCCCATATCATTGTCTCCTTTTTCCTCTCCATCTCTTCACCTTTTTTTTTACTCTTATATTTCTTATCTTTTATCGCTTCGCTTTGAAAAAACCCCATAACTAACTTTTTCTCTTGTATCACCCCTTATCATTCCACAATCACTCCCCTTTTTTCCCCCGCACCCCCCTCCATAACACAAACTTTAGTCCCCTTCTAAAACTGCATTTGAAAATATTCCAACCCCTTTTAACCCCTTCACTACCTTTTTGCACCAGTCCCCTTTTTGCCCAAAAGTTGCTTATATTCCCCCGAACTTTTTTCTTAGTTTATACCTTTTTACCCCCCTCTTATTGTTTTGCCCTTTTCCCCTTTTTTGAAAAAATTTTCTCTCTCCTTTAAATTCTTGTTTCCGGTGCATTAGCTTACTATAACCGCTTTTTAATCAAACCCTTTAAATTTTTCCCTATAAACCCTTTAATTAATACATTATAATCTTCTTTTTGCCAAATTATCCTTCACTTATTGCAACTCCTTTTTTAGTCTAATCTTTGAACCCCCGATAGTCCCTTTTATTCCTTTCCCCTGAAACTCTTACCCCTTAGCTTTCTTTCCTTAAAACAGGCCCCGGCTTCTTCTCTTTCATAACACACCAGCCCAACACACACAACACACCCCCACAACACAAAACCCAACACCACCACCACACACCAAAACCACACACAACAACACACACACACCGACTGGCCCTGGGCAGCTGGCTTCTCGAATTTAAACCTCCAAAAAGCAAAGTCATGAAAAAAGGGGAAGGGGCCCGAAAGACCCCAGACAGAGTATGGGTAGGTAGCCAAAAATTGCAAACCCCACTCAAGGGAAAAATCTTGGGTGGTATAACACGGATGTTGGAAGCCACATCAATCGAAATGCTGTAGCTTGGGGGCCCGGCAAAACCCGAGAAAAGCATTCGATACCTTGTAAAGGAATCGTTCAAGACATGCACCCTGTATTCAGGCCCATTTTGGGGTATGCGCACCCTTTTTGGAAACCCCCATTAAAAAAGCACGTCAAGAAAAAGGAAAGTACAAAGGTTTGCGAAAGGTTAGTTCCGAGTAAGGGAATTTCCCTTTAAGAAAGATTAAAGGGAAAAACGGCCGAGACACTGGAGGCAGGAGGGTCGGGGAGACTGATATGAATATAAAATACTGCGTGGAATAGACAAAGGGGGACAAAACAGGATGTTCCCGGGAGGGGACACAGAAACAAGAGGCCCCAATGGAAAATTGAAGACACAAAAGTCAAAGGGGTATTAGGGGATTTTTCGTCATAGAGTTTTTTAAGGAGTGGAATATTAGGGGGGAAAATGACGTGTGGAGGCAGGAACCATAACAGTTTTAAGACGAGGTTTGATAAAGCTCTGGAGCGGGGAGAGAGAGGGCCCAGTAGCAACCGGTGAAGAGGTGGGGCCAGGAGCTAAGACTCGACCCCTGCAACCACAAATAGGTGAGTACACACACAACAACACACACACCCCTGACCTAATCCATTTATTCCTCTCCATTGAAACTCCCCACCTCCTCCCACTGAGGCAGTTATATTTATAAGAATATCAAGTGGGTGACTGAGTTACAAAAATAATTTTCACGAAGATGTTATCAGTTTATTACAATAGCTTTTTATTTTGCAGCTTAAGACGAGCTCGTTTGACATGTGATGAAACAGCTCAGCAGCTCAAGTCACCTTTACCTGTAGATAAGAAAAAGATTGCCAGACCCTCAAGTGCTGGTAACATAACAGGAAATCGCAAGATTCCTGTGAGCCAGAGCAAAAGTCATCAGGTAGGACGGGACACCTCGAGGTGGTTCTCACTCACAGGCAACAACTCCTAAGAGTGGCTCCAGTGATTTCAGTAGAGGAGATGGTGGAAGGTTTAGTTTACGATTACCTCATTCTGGATCTTCAACAGTGAGTGCTAAAAAATTTTATTTAATTACCATTTTTATGGAATATTTTATTTTAAAACTCAGGAATGGAAAAGATTCATATGCATGAGAAAGCAGTTCTAAAACTTGTACACCAGTGTTTTAACCACTAGACTGTGCAGGCATAATAGGGTTCATTCAACTGTATATTTCTGTACACTAAAGAGGTTTAATATTTGAATCCTTATGGGTAATCAGGTATTGCTCTCCCAGTTTTCCCATTTGCAGGAACCAAAATTGTGCTCCACTGTTTTCCATCGCATCTTAGGCTATATAAGAACATAAGAAAGAAGGAACACTGCAGCAGGCCTACTGACCCATGCGAGGCAGGTCCAAGTCACCTCCCAGCTTAAACCAGTGACCTACCTAGTCAGGTCAGGTAAACATCCATTTATGGAAGGGGCACGTCATCAGACCTACTAGCACAAGCCAGTCAGGTCCAACTCACACTTACCCACAGCCACTCATGTATTTATCTAACTTATTTTTAAAACTACACAACTTCTTAGCTTCTATGATGGTACTCGGCAGTTTGTTCCACTTTATTCACAACTCTAATTACATTCATTGGATCCTTTTCCCGATGGGACTTTTCATGAAAGTGTACCGTGGTATACCACATTCTTGGGTCTTTGTCCATTGTTCACTGCATTACACTGCAGCCTGCATCTACTTGGAAAAGTGGGTATGCAGTCTGCTCTTTATATCTTTCTCCTTCTTGGCCATCTCTGATTTCTTCCCTACCTCCTCTTCTCTTATTAGGGGATTTTAATTCTTATCATTTCCTCTGGGGAGGGTCTCACTGTGACTCTTGGTGATCAATTAGAGGTCTTCTCATTTCTCTTACCCTCCGTGTTTTAAATATGGGTACTCTCACTCATTTCGACCTTCACACTCAAACACACTTGCATAGATCTCTCAATTTGCTATTTCTCAAAAAGCACTCGACTTTATCTGATCAGTGCTCCCTGATTTAAATGACAGCAATCGTTTTCCCATCTTACTTCTCATGCATATTCTCGACTTCTTTATAGCCTATGTTGACAGTTTGAACAGGTGAATTAGGCCATTTACTTGCGTCATACTGTTTTTAGTGAAGAACCTTTTCCTTTATCCTCAACTGCTGAGCTGTTACAACTATTTTTTGTCCTTGGTTTTAACCACAGCCTCAAATACAGTCCCTCAAACCTCTGGTAGTCACCCCTCAGAAAATATGTGCTTTGGTGGTCTCGTATCTCTGCTCATGCAGTGTGTTTGAAATGTGCTGCATGGAGTTGATACCATTATAATAGGACCACAGAGTAACTTGTTGATTTTTAAGTGGGTGAGGGCGGTCGCCCAATGTGCCATCTGAGAAGCTAAGTGCACTTGTTGGCAGATTATGTTTCTACTGTCACTTCAACTTCCTCTAAGAGTGCAGTTTGGAAAAAAGTACAGAAATTGAGTGGCAGATACTCTCCAGAGCCAGCTCTGGTTCTTAGGGTTGCCAGTGTCATCATAGCAAGCCCTCTTGAAGTTGCCACAGAAATTAGAAATCATGTTGTCCATATCTCTCAGGAGCTCCATTTATGCCCCTCATTTCTTTCTTCCAAGTCTGCCAGAGAGTTACTACCTTTAGATTTTTCTTTTAGCAGAGAGGAGTCTCATAAAGAACCTTTTTTGTTTTAGAAGTAGAGTCAGCATTTTCCTCTTGCTGATCGTCAGCAGCTGGTGTGATATCATTCATATTCGCATGCTTTGTCATTTACATCTGTCAGTCCTCGCAGTTCTCTTACATCTTTTTAATCTTATTTGGTCGCAAGAGGTTCTTCCCTAGCTGTGGGAAATGCCATTGTTCTGCTTTTTCATAAACCAGGTACTTCGGGCCATGATGCCTTACACTATCGTTCCATTGATCTTACCAGTGAAGATTGCAAGTTGATGGAACGTCTAGTAAATAGACATTTGGTGTGGTATTTAGAGAGAGAGAGAGTAGTCTTTCCACTCATCAGTTTGGCTTTTGTAAAGGCTGATCTACTATTGACCCCTTACTTCATTTGGATACTTATGTTCATAATGCCTTTGCTGGTATCACTCAGTTATTGCAGTCTTTTTTTTATCTTGAAAAAGCATGTAACACTACTTGGAGATATAACATCTTGGCCCAAGCTCATTGCTTAGGCCTCCAAGGCAATCTGCCATTTTTCTTTAAAAACTTCTTGTCTGAGAGACATTTCCCTGGAATTTCTCCAATCTGAAGGTATCCCACAGGGATGTGTCCTTAGCACCACTTTTTACTTGCTATAAATGATCTAGCCTCTGTTCTCCCATCTAATATTAATAATAATAATAATAATAATAATATATTTCTCAAGGTAGTACAGTGGACCCTCGGGTAACGATGCCATTGGATAGCAATAAAATTGAATATTGGTACGTCTTTGCGTAAAAATATTGGCTCGGCTAATGATGAAACTTCAGTTAAGGACATTTGTCCCGAATGTGTCCGCACACCTGGGCCCCCGTGGCTGCCCAGCCACTCTGTACAGGCAATGTGCCATTGTTTACAAGCCAGTGCAGACGGTTCCACGCATGCATGTGATACATTTTGTATTATTCCATTGTTTTTAGTGCTTGTAACCACTAAATAAGCCACCATGGGCCCAAAGAAAGCCCTGTGGTAAAGAGGGTAAGAAATACTATTGAACTGAAGAAAGAGATCATCGCAAAATACGAAAGTAGAGTGTGTGTCTCCGAGTTGGCCAGGTTATATAACAAACCCCATTCAGCCATCGCTACTATCTTGGCCAAGGAAAAGGCAATCAAGGAAGCTATTGTTGCAAATGGTGCAAATATGCTTACAAAACAGAGGTCGCTGCACCACCGTCAGCTGCTGCTGCACCACCGTCAGCTGTTGCTGTACCATGGTCAGCTGCTGCTGCACCACCATCAGCTGCTGCTGAACCACGGTCAGCTGCTGCTGTACCATGGTCAGCTGCTACTGCTTCTGCACCACCGTCAGCTATTGCTGCACCACCGCCAGCTGCTGCTGCGCCACTGTCCGCTGCTGCTGCACCACTGTCAGCTGCTGTTGCACCACCGTCAGCTGTACTACTCGAAGATGTGGAAAGACTGTTGTTGGTGTGTCTTAACGAGAAACAATTACCAAGAAACAATTAACCCCAGAGCGTTAGCCACCCAGAATAACCCAAGAAAGTCAGTGTGTCATCAAGGACTGTCTAACTTATTTCCATTGGGGTCCTTAATCTTGTCCCCTAGGATGCGACCCACACCAGTCGACTAACACCCAGGTGAACAGGAAAAAATGCCTGGAACTAGTGCTCATATTGGTGAATATAAGGCCAGCAAAGGTTGGTTTGAGAGATTTAAGAATTGTAGTGGCATACACAGTGTGATAAGGCATGGCGAAGCTGAAAAATTACAACCCCAACAAGTGTTCAATTGTGACGAAACAGCCCTGTTCTGGAAGAAAATGCCAAACAAGACCTACATTACTCAGGAGGAAAAGGCACTCCCAGGACACAAGCCTATGAAAGACAGGCTAACTCATGTTTTGCTGTAATGCTAGTGGGGATTGCAAAGTGAAGTCTTTACTCATGTATCACTGAAAATCCCAGTGTTCAAGAAAAACAGTGTCTCATCACTCATCAGTACTCTTCAGTAAAGGTAAGTGTCATTTTAGTATTTATTTATGTATTTATTCTGCATGTCTCATTGTTTTCTGTGTAGGGAAATGCATATTTCATGTAAAATACTCCATTCTACTGAATGCACAGCAACACAGTAAATGACCATATGACCTGTCTTTGAAATACTCATTTGTGCTTAATTGTTATTTGTTTACAATAATGTTTACCACTGAATATATCATTGCTTAGTTAATCTTAAGTTAATTTTTAAGCCTGCCCATAATGCTCTGCATACAAGGGGCTTTGGCATGTTACACTAACCACTGTATCTCTTTGTACTTCTATGTATCATGTTCAAATTAATAAATAAATAAATAAAATTATTTTTTTTAATACTTTTGAGTGTCTGGAACGGATTAATTGGATTTCTATTATTTCTTATGGGGAAAATTAATTTGGCTAACGATAAAATCGGTTAATGGCAAGCTCTTTGGAACAGACTAAAATCATTACCCGAGGGTTCACTGTAGATTGGTAGACAACAACCACCCAGGGAGATCCAACTGTCCTGCCAAGTGAGTGTAAAGTGGAAGCTGTAATTGTTTTACATGATGATAGGATTAGGATTGTTTGTGTTTTTTTTTTTCTGTCTCATACACATGCAAGGTTTCAGGTAATTTTTGCTATTTTATACAGTAACCTTTTTTTTAAAGCACAAGTTTATTTGGCACGATTTGGGTATACCGTTGAAGTTTCAAAAAATTTTATGTAAACGTCAAAAATTAATTTTCCGGGTTTCATTTGCGGGAAGGAAAAAAAAACCCCTTTTTCCTCAAGCGGGGGGGCCGCCTGTTTGGATCAGCCGGGTGAGACCTCCCTTTAAACCCCCCTCCACCCCACAACACCACCCCACCATCCCAGATTCGTATTTCAAATGTACCATTTTTCCGCAAAAGCTAGCTGGGGTTTGGAATTGTTTTTTGATTTTTTAATTACAAATTTTGTATCTGCCAAGCAATAGACACCAGTAGGCATACCAGTGTTGCAAAAATACAAGAAAATGTAAAAGCATTTGTCTTGAATTAATAAAGGAAAACGATTTAGACAAAGATAACGGTAATGAGTGTTACTTAGCTCATAAAAAAGGGGGTAACTGATTTGTGTGACTGACTGACTGACTTACTAAATACTAAACTACGAATGACTTAATGCCTTACGAATGACTTACTGACTTTCGAATGATTTACTGACCTACGAATGATTACTACTTGACTGAATGACTTACTGAATGACTTACTGTTTGACTGACTGACTGAATGATTTGACTGACAAATGCTTAAAAGAACCCCCATACAACCAGACTTCGACCAAACCTCACCATCCCCCAGCCCAGTGGGCCCAAAAAACAAACTCTCCCCTCTCTTCAAAAACATCCACAAACACCACACCCACAATTTAAGGTAAGATTACTATTATTTTGTTACATTTGTAGTCTTAAAACCATAAAAACAAGATAATACATCAAAAGCAATGAACTACAATTCCATATTCATGTTATTTTTTGTAAGATGTTAAGGGCCCAAAAAAAAAATGGTTTGCTTTTTTTGGGGACCCCAGGAAGTAACCCATTTTTCATATAAAATTGTTCAGTTTTACTAACAGGTTTTACCTAACATACCATATTCAGAAACGTAGCAAACATATTAAAGACAGCACTGTACTACATTTACTCACACCAAAAGGGATGACAACATTATAATGCACACCCCTCTGGGTTTTTTTTTTTATTTTCTTTTTCGTTGTTGTTTTATTTCTGCTTGTCCCAGGGGAAGTTTTTAAAAAAGAAATTTTTCCTCCTTTGTCAGCGGTTTAAGAGGCAACTAAAATGTTGGGAGCATAAAGGGTAGTAACCCCTCCCTGTATACATTATATATTTTAAAAAAAAAAATTGCATTTTTCTTTTTGGGGCCCCTTGCCTTTAGAACGGCCCGTTTTGCTGAAAAAATCGTATTTCAAAAATACAGATAAGGTATACAGGCCAAACAGGTATCGTGACATACAATATACAGTTGGGCCCCACTACACGGGCGGTTAAGGGGTTCCAGCTACGCCGAAAGCAAACACCGGAAAGCAAAAAACCATTTTTTTCCACTTATAAAAGCATATAAAGCCCAAAACAAGTTTACACTAATATATATTGTTGCAATAGAACCCCCAAAAAAATAAAAATAAAAAACACCACAGTACAAAAACCCATTTCTTTTAAAAGTTTTGTATCTTTAAA